>BQNB010046423.1:0-15000 GCA_026074375.1 Tanacetum coccineum
ATTAAAGGGATCTGTCCTATGGCCTATTGATTAAGATTGTCTCAATAATTTAGTAGCGTATTTGATGTGTTTCAAATTTAAAGTAGTATTGGACGAATACAAATCCGCATGTGCATTTAGAAGAAATTAAGGTAGACAAAACTCTTCGTTTTGGCTGAAGAACCTGTTGAGATTATTGATCGTGAGGTTAAAAGTTTGAAGCGTAGTAGGATTCCAATAATTAAGTCCATTAGAACTCAAAGCGAGGTCATAAGAATTTCATAAAAACTAAGTATCCACATTTGCTCGTTGAGCAAGCTATCGTTGGATGTACTAATTAAAGTTGGGTACATAGGGTTACTGACAGACTTTAGTGCACCCTTGAATGTTCTGAGGTTGTACGGTTAATGTTAAATTTTGAATAAACTCGAAGTCGAGCTGATTCTTCAAAAACGTTGAGCTTTGTAACAACTCATAACTTAGTTCCAAGACAGTTCTTGTTTGATGAGTTGCGGGGTTAGGTTATGAATGATGTTGTTACATAACTTAAGTTTTTGACGAGTTTCCTCGATGACGGGCGATGTTCATGTAGTTAGATGTTCTTTTTGCTTAGAATTGTTATACTGCTATTTGTACCCTTGTATGGGCAAGCAAATTTATAAGCAGTGGGGTTCCGACCGTAAAAGTTAGAGGAGATTCAAAGTGTGGCCCAATGTTCACGTAGAAACGTGAGGACCATATGAAAGCTAAGTATTCTCGATTGTTTGTTGATGATGGTGTTGAACCTACTAGTTAAATCTCGAGACGAGATTTCTTTAAGGAGGGGATACTATGGCAACTGTGTTTTGAGCAGGTTAGTCAACCGTTAACATTGACTTGAGTTTCACTATGTGTTATGATAATTATATGTTTATGTGATCTTATGTGAGTTGGTTACAAATCCATTGAGCGTGATCGTCTCGTGGTGATTGAAATTATGGTTGCTATGAATATTTCATTATGTTCACATTTTAGTGACAATGAAAATGATGGTAAATTTTATGTGTATACGTATTTATATGTATATGTATTTACGTATTTAATTAATAGGTGTTCGTGAGAGTAAAAGATTAGTTTAGAAATTTAGTTAGGTGAATTTTAGTTGTAATAAGTAAAAAAAATGATTAGAAATGAAATTTATTTATAGTTATTTAAGTTAGTTTAATTTAAAAGGGTTTGCTAAAATAAATAAATGTTTTTATAAAAAAATATCAAAATTAAGGATTGAATATGTAATTAATAATAATTAAAAAAAATATATAAATAACAAATATATATTAATAAATTTCAAAATTTATAAGACATATATATATATATATATATATATATATTAAGGGGGTGTTTATGGGCCGGTTATAAAGAAAGAAAAAAATGGAAACACAATTTTAGTCTAAGTAGGATTCTAATTTGGTAATTATTAAACCTCATTTTTTGCACTATAAATACAAACCCACATCCCCATATATTTTTATATTCAGTCGAAAAAAGCAGAAGAAAAAAAAAGTTTTTTTTTTCAAGATCAATTTGGTGATTTAGGGTTTCAAGAATGGAGGATTAAGGTGTTTATAAACTTTATGTTTTAATTTCTTTTTTAATTAATGTAACCCATAAAGTGATGAATAAATTGAGTTTCATAAAAAATGTACTTAATGATGTATAAACTTAATTAGAAAGTGTTTAGGGTTAATTAGGATCATATTGATGTTTTTCGGTTTGAGTTAGAAAAACGCGACAAAATTGAATTTAGGGTGATGCAGAATTTGAGTCTTTTGTTCGAATGTTATCCTAATGATTGGTAACGAGATTTTGATGATTATTATTTTATGATAAGTTCTGCGAGCCTACGTTTACAAAAAAATTCAGCCTCGAAAGTTTTTAAGGTCGGAAAGTCTTTCAAAATTGTTGGTTAACACTAAAAGTTGTAGATAAGTATACAGATCTTATTTTAGGGTCATGTTTGTGGGTGTAAAAAATCTTACTTAAATGTCTAATTAAGCTTAGCCCTTTACAGTAGTTAAAAAGTTCCATATGTTATGGATATTGTAAAAATTAGTCCTCTAAAGTGTCTAAAGTATGGTAGTAAATGATATATTTTGGTGTGGCAATTCAGATACGAATTAGGAAAGGTTTTGAAGTTTGATTTATTTGCGGTAGTTACACATGTAAGTAATACTAAGGGAATCACAAGGTGTTAATATATTATAAATGAAATGGGTGATTTTTGTATTAAATTTATAAAGGTCATTAAGTAAGGGTTTTGGGTACGTAAAGAGACACTAAAATTCTGTAATTCTGAGTTAATTGTAGGTAGTTAGTGTAAAGTGTTAGTAAGATGGTTAAGGTTGGGCATGGTGTCGGGGTGACCCATGATGGTTAACTAAATCCTTAGAAATCCATCATATATGTGTTACATGGATTAGAGCTTTTAGCTTGGTCGCTTGTAACCGTGTTTATTTATTTGTAGTATTGTTGTGGTGAGATTTGAAAGCTGCGTTTGAGTATCCAGGTGAGTTTCATAGTCTCATTTTACTATGTTTTCATAGGATGGAAATGATGCAAAATATGTTTTGAAATGTTTTTGTGCTGTGATTATGTGGTTTCAAGTTACACATGGACATTTAAGTAGCTATTATATGTTTTGTTTTTTGTTATGTTGCTGCATGTTTTTGATGTTGATTGGTCTTCGCCTACTTTGTGGGTAAGAGGTTTCGCCTACTTGGTGTGGGTATGAACCTGTTTGTGTGCGGATACGATACCAAGAGTCTGGGATTTGGGATTTCAATCCTCTCATGGACTATTTTTTGTTGATTGGATGTGGGAACGTTCGTCTCAATTGTGATACTTAGTTTCAAGAATGCTAGCATGTATAATACCCAGCTTATTTGTCATGCCATGTTTTGTTTTTATAATCACAGTAATTTATTAAAGCTTGATTTGGTGTCGTAAAACCTATGACTCTCACCAACCATTGTGTTGACGTTTTAAGCATCATTTTCAGGTGAGCGTTATGAAGGTGTTGAAGTTAATAAAAGTGGCTAGAGAGACCATTAGGATGGCATTGGAAGTTCTCATTTGATTGTCGTCTAGTATTTGTTTGCATGAATTCTTGAATGTTGTTAGTTTTTATAGGTTGCGAGACATTGTCTTTGTATTGATGAGACCCCTTTTTCATTAATACAAGATGTCGTTCTTTTGTTTTCGGTATTGTCATGACACATCGTGTCTATTATATTTAGTTATGCATATAGTGATTCTCTATTGTTGACACCATTGTGTTGTGATGATATCCATGATGTTACGCCTCGTGTTTCCGCCTTGGCGGGGTGTGACAAAACTTAAGGGTGAGATGTAGAATTTGAAGGTTAAAGGTACCGATGTGGTAGGCTATAACCAACAATTTCAAGAACTGGCATTGATGTGTGCTAGGATGTTCCCTGAAGAGTCGGACAATATTGAGAAATAGGTTAGTGGTTTGCCCGACACGATTCACGGAAGTGTAATGGCATGTAAGCCAAAAACCATGCATGATGTAATTGAATTTACAACTGAGCTGATGGACAAGAAGATCCGTACTTTTGCTAAACGACAGTGTGAAAAAAAAAGCAAGATGATAACCAATAATAACAAAACAAGAGGCGGAACTCTGGCATGGCTTATGTTGTAGGGTCTGGTGAGAAGAAACCTTACGGAGGATCTAAACCTCTGTGCTAAAAATATCACCACGATGGTCCATGTGCTCCTAAATGCCACAAATGCAACAAAGTTGGCCATTTTGCCCGTGACTGTAGGAGTACGGCAAATGCCAACAATGCTAACAACCAGAAGGGCACTGGGTCGGGTCAGAAGCCTACTTGCTATGAGTGTGGAGTTCAGGGACATTTTAAGAGGGAATGTCCAAAGCTGAAGAACAACAACAACCGTGGTAACCAAGTTGGAGGTGGCAATGCTCCAGCCAAAGTGTATGCGGTAGGACATGCAGGGACAAACCCAGACTCTAACGTCGTGACGGGTACGTTCCTTCTAAACAACCGCTATGCTTCTATCTTATTCGATACTGGTGCCGATAGGAGTTTTGTGTCTACTGCATTTAGCTCCCAAATTGATATCACACCAACTGCATTAGATCACTATTATGACGTTGAACTAGCCGACGGGAGAATAATTGGGTTGAACACTATCCTTAGGGGTTGTACATTAAACATCCTGAACCACCCATTCAACATAGACTTAATGCCCGTAGAACTTGGAAGTTTCGATGCTATAATTAATATGGATTGGTTGGTAAAGTACCAAGCAATCATTATGTGTGCCGAGATGATCGTTCGTATCCCCTAGGGAAATGAAACTCTAATCGTTCATGGTGACGGAAGCAACCGGGGAAACGAGGCTCGTCTGCACATTACCTGGTACACCAAAACACAAGAATACATGCTAAAAGGATGTCCAGTCTTTTTGGCAAACGTTACTACAAAGGAGACGGAAGACAAGTCAGAGAAGAAGCGACTTGAGGATGTACCGATAGTTCGAGATTTTCCTGAAGTATTCCCTGAGGACTTGTCGGGTCTTCCTCCGACTCGACAAGTAGAATTTCAAATCGATCTAATACCTGGTGTTGCACCTGTGGCACGGGCACCTTATCGATTGGCACCTTATGAAATGAAAGAGTTGTCGGAGCAACTGAAATAACTATCTGACAAGGGATTTATAAGACCCAGTTCCTCACCCTAGGGAGCTCCGGTCTTGTTTGTCAAAAAAAGGATGGATCGTTTCGAATGTGCATCGACTATCGGGAACTAAACAAGCTGACAGTGAAGAATCGTTATCCACTCCCTAGGATCGACGATTTGTTTGATCAACTACAAGGATCCAATGTTTATTCTAAGATAGACCTGCGATCAGGTTATCACCAGCTTAGGGTACGAGAGGAGGATATTTTGAAAACGGCATTCAGAACTCGGTATGGTCATTACGAGTTCCAAGTTATGCCATTTGGCTTGACGAACGCACCAGCGGTATTTATGGATCTCATGAACCGCGTGTGCAAGCCATTTTTGGATAAGTTCATGATTGTATTTATTGATGATATCCTTATCTACTCCAAGAACAAGAAGGAGCATAAAGAACATATTAAGGCAGTTCTGGAATTGCTTAAGAAAGAGAAGTTGTATGCTAAGTTCTCTAAATGTGAATTTTGGATTCCTAAGGTACAATTTCTCGGCCACGTGATTGATAGTCAAGGCATTCACGTGGACCTCGCCAAAATCGAATCCATAAAGGACTGGGAATCTCCTAAGACGCCAACAAAGATTCGCCAATTATTAGGTCGCTGGGTATTACTGAAGATTCATCGAAGGATTTTCAAAGATTGCCAAGTCGATGACCAAACTTACTCAGAAAGGAGTTAAGTTCGATTGGGGTGACAAACAGGAAGCCGCTTTCCAGTTATTAAAGCAGAAGTTGTGTAGTGCGCCAATTCTGGCTTTACTTGAGGGAAGCGAAGATTTTGTAGTCTATTGCGATGTGTCACACAAGGGATTGGGTGCTATATTAATGCAAAGAGAGAAAGTAATTTCTTATGCATCACGCCAATTAAAAATTCATGAGAAGAACTATACAACTCATGATTTGGAACTTGGATCGGTAGTGTTTTCTCTGAAACTTTGGAGACACTATTTGTACGGAACCAAGTGTACGGTGTTCACGGATCACAAGAGTCTACAACACATTCTTAATCAAAAGGAGCTGAATATGAGGCAGCGTCGTTGGTTAGAACTGCTTAGTGATTACGACTGTGAGATCCGTTACCACCCGGGGAAAGCGAATGTTGTTGCTGATGCTTTGAGCAGGAAGGAGCGGAGTAAACCATTAAGAGTTCGAGCCTTAGTGATGACTATTGGCTTGGATCTTCCTAAACAAATCCTGAATGCTCAGACTGAAGCACGAAAACCAGAGAACATCAAGAACGAAGATGTTGGAGGCATGTTGGTTGAAAATTCTAAGGATCCGGAGAAATTTAGAAAGGAAAAGTTGGAACCCCGTGCGGATGGAACTCTATGCTTCAATGGCAGGAGTTGGTTACCCTGTTATGGCGAATTGAGGACTGTGATTATGCACGAGTCCTACAAGTCAAAATACTCTATTCATCTGGGTTCTGACAAGATGTATCAGGACATGAAGAAGCTATATTGGTGGCCCAATATGAAGGCCAACATCACCACCTATGTTAGCAAATGTCTGACGTGTGCTAAAGTCAAGGCCGAACACCAAAGGCCATCAGGATTATTGGTGCAAGACGAGATACCTCAATGGAAGTGGGAAAATATCACCATGGATTTTGTCACGAAGCTTCCTAAGTCATCGCAAGGTTATGACACCATTTGGGTGATTGTTGACCGACTCACTAAGTCTGCAATCTTTGTACCAATGAGGGAAACCGATCCCATGGAGAAACTGGCAAGAATATACCTAAAGGAGGTGGTCACGCTGCCCGTGATAGACAAAAGAGTTACGCCGATCTAAAGTGTAAACCAATGGAGTTTCAAGTTGGGGATAAAGTTATGCTCAAAGTTTCGCCTTGGAAAGGAGTAATACATTTTGGAAAATGAGGGAAGTTAAACCCCATATATGTTGAACCTTTCAAGGTGTTGGAGCAGGTTGGATCCGTTGCTTACAAGATTGAGCTTCTGCAAGAGCTAAGCAGGGTTCATAATATGTTTCATGTATCCAACTTGAAGAAGTGCTATGTTGATGAACCATTAGCCATTCCGTTGGATGGACTTCATACCCGAATCCGAAGTCCCGTCGAGGTGTTCGAATTGAAAATCGAAAGACGTTGTGATCGCCGCGTATTGAATGGTTTTGAGAAGTTATTGGAATGGTGTTTCTAACTTTATATAATAAAATGCAAAAACGATTAAGGAAAAACTAAAAACGAAAGCTAAAAGTGATTAAAAGCTAAAAACAAGACGGGATCCTAAAAACGCGATTTAAAAAAACTAAATTATCACAAATTAAAACCTAAAATGATTTTTTAAGTTTTTATAATCCTAAATGACTAAACTAAAAGGAAAATTAAAGAAAAACCTAAATCGAAAGCTTTTAAAGTGAAAAAACGAAGAAAAAGGAAAATCTAAAATATTAACCCTACAAAAACAAAATTAATTTTCCTAATCTCTATTTGATAAAAGAAGATTTTGAAAAAAAGAATTTTATTTTTTTGACTTTTTGATAATTTATTATGAATTAAAAACGATTTTAAAAAGAAAAATTAATTAAAAATACTAAATTAAGTTGTAAAAATCTGAAAAAAATACAAAAAAGTCCTAAATACTATGAAAAGCCTAGGAAACATAAGCTGGTGATACCAGCTTATCCAATAAACTACGAAATAAGAAGAAAAGGCTTATGAGCTTATTGGGCCTAAGTGGTTATAAAGAATAAATGTTGCAAATTAAAACTGAAAAAGACCCAAGGGCGACTTGTAGTAGAGACGTAGGTATGTGGGCAACGTTTGAAGTAGCCAAGGGGGAGGACTCAGGGGTCGATACCTTGGCCTCCCTTTTTGAAAAAAAATATTTTTTTTTTCTTTTTTTAAAAAACAAAAATACTTGTAAAACACTCTAAAATAAGCAAAATTAAAAAAAGCACTTTTTATAAAAAGCAAAAATAAGCTAGAAAAGTATCACGAAAAAAAGGCACGTTAATCACCTATTTTTTTTTAGCTAAGACCTAAAGAAGCGTAATTGTTGTGCTAGTTTTAAGAGCAAATAAGCCATGAGAAAAAGGAAAAATAAGCAAACCACAAATGAGGATCTATATCTATTAACAAATTGTAAGTAAAATAATAAGCACAAAAGATAACGTATGATAAGCAGAAAAAAGCATTAAGCAAATGCTAAAACTGCAGAGCAAACCACCCAAGGGTGACAACTTTTAGGCTTTTAGAAATAACCCAAAGAAGGATTCTAAAGGGCTTAAGGCTTACACTAGCTTAAAGCTAAGCTTAATGGCTATCTAAAAATGCAAAGGAAACAAAAATTGAAACAAAGATAAGCTAAAAAAAGGACTATGAAAAAGGCTGTTCGCAATCAGCATATGCTGATTGTGTTTTTCTTAAGGAAAAAGTGACAAGTGCAGGCTCAAAAATGAGCTACAAAATAAGCTCAAAACTCAAAACCAAGTTAAAACAGATTAAGTGTGACTCAAAAGGAGCAATGCTCAAATTTTCAAAAACTAAAAACATTTTTAAACATCTGAAAATTAAGATTGAAAAAGACAGTTTTAACTAAAGGACACTTAATAAAAAATTGACAGATTTTTGCAAAATCAAAGGAAAACTTAAAGACACTTGACTACTCAATAAAGACTCTAAAAAGACACAAAAACAAGTCTTAATATCAAGATTTGAAAGCTTAAGCTAATAAGCTCTTAGAAAGTGTTTGTCACCATAGTTTCAAAGAGCAAATTAGAAAAACTTGAAAATCCACTTTAAGACCCTAATAACTTTGAAAACAGATTAATAACTACTTAAGTAAGCTTGTTAAAGAAAGCCAAATGACCCAATGGTTTTTAAAAACTATTTTCACCCGTTTGACCCACTATCCCAAACACCCCTTAAGATTTTAAAACCACTTTTAAGCTTGAAAAACACTGATTTAAGCAAGTAAATTCAAAGACATATAAAAAGCAATTACAAATAAGTAATAAGCAGTAAGAAAAACACAAGGATGAGCACTAGAATAAGCAATTTAAATATAAGCAGTAACAAGCAATATAAAGGCAGTTTAAGCAATAAATTCAAACAAACAACAAATAAGCCATAAACTAAGACAAGTAAGCATGAATGACAGCAAATAAGCAACAAAAAGCAAGAATAAGCAAAACATAAGCTGATGAACAGTAAAAATAAGCAAAAATGTAAAAAGAAAGCTTACAAAAGTCCAAGCTTATGGCAATGAAATAAGCTTTCAACAGCTTATTAACAAACCTAAATGCTTCCCATAAGCTCTAAACCAAGGCCACCTTTATTACCTTGCTCCTTGTTTTCTTTCACAGATTCCTTGATTTGGATTTTTAAAAATAGAATTTAAACAAGGCTTTTATATAAGATTTGATTACATATAAACTTGTATAATAGCTTAAGAAAATAGTATTTAAATGACAATAAGCTTAAATGACAAATATTTAAAGGAAAACACTAAAATGCATAAAGTACAAATGACGAAGTATACAAAGAACAGAAATTTAAATGACAATTTAATTAAGAAGACAATGTATTAAAATGGTACAAATATTGGTTACAAGCTTTTGCCTAGAATACAAAAATTCGACAAAGAAGCTAATGAACTATACTACTCTATTTTATACTAAAGCTCTAGGTTCTTGATGTGTTTCTTCATAGAGAGATATCAGCAGTATGATTGTTGTGTGAGAGAGTAGCAAAAGCAATCTTGGCCATAATCTTCTGTCCCAAAGTCAAACATTATGTCCATTGATCTCATGTCTTCATTTCATGTCTATTTGGTTTGCTAGAAGACAGGCATTCTGCCAAGGTGGATTATGGCAGCTAGTGAGGTTAGAGAGGGTTGAGTATAGAGTGAACGGTTTTGAGTGACTGGGATTGAATAGTAAACGAGGCGTAACAGATGGTGAACAGTACTTGGGTTGTTTTGGCGGGTAAAATGTGTTTAAGGGTTAACAGGGTGTAAGTTTGAGGTTTAGGCAGGAAAGGTCCCTCATGTTGACATATGGTCCTTGGGCAAAACCACTGTTTCCCCCCCCCCCCCCCCCCCCCCCCCTTGTGGTGTCTAATAAATTTTTGTGATGTTGGTAAAAAGGGTCCCCAGAGGAAGAGTATATTGAGCTTTTTACATAGTACCAACCAAGACAGGGCCTAACAAGTTAAAGGTAAAAAGGGCGATATATGGGTTTGGTAGTTTAAGTGGCAATGAAATGGGATTAACGTTTGGGCTTTTGGTCAAACAGTTAGGGCCGTGTTGGATTTTAAATGGGAATTTGGAGCGGGGCGATTTAGGGATTAAAAGCTATAAGTCTTCAAGTAATATACACAATGGGCGACCAGCTCATTTTAAATGCGTTCGGGTGGGCCCATTAAGGTATTCTCTTCGTTACGGCTTTCGCGAGGGTTTACTGTTTGACTTTGTTTGGGGTTGCCCTTGACTTGACTTCTTGGTCTTTGGCTACGATGTCATGACTTGTCTTTTCACACGCTTTCCGTTCCGTGGTTCGGTTAGTCGTTTTTTGCATTTGGTTTTTTTGTCCTTTTCTCAGATATCCATTTCCTGCACAATATAAATGAAAACATACAAATACAATGTATTTTTGGTACGCTTTTGGTTATTTAAGTCTAGTTTTAATGGAAACGCATGTTAATTAAGCACATACCAAAATCCCCCATACTAAACTATTGCGTGTCCTCACGTAATGCTATAAGTAAGCACTTAGGAAAACTAAGACTCTCAATCCCCCTCGACTAATAACCTCGAAAAGTAGCTAAGTGTTCGTCAAGGGAAAATAAAGAATCAAGAGTTTAGAAAAGCCCCATTTTGACCATTTTTTAAATGTACACTTATTCCTACACATATTTTTGTATTTTTCTTTTTCTCATTCTTAGTAACTAACATATTTGACTTTCGTTATTTTATAACTTTTAGTGATCATATAACAAGATGCATTTCAATCCTAAAATGCCCGTAAAAAGGATAAATTCATCGTTCCCGACTTTTCACTTATTCCAAACCAAGTTTAAAACGAAATCACCGTTAAATATAAGTTAAGATACTAATACTACTCATATTTGTAACTTGTAAACTTTTCACTCCCAACAATTATTATATCTTAAGTGAAAGGTTATTTGAATTTCACCATGGATCAACGTTCTTTTGACAAAAATTCCATGCTTTCACGTTCCACCCCGAAATAATGAGTTTGAAGGCGAGATCATCCCATGTAGCGAATTTCGTCTCGGCACATCCCAACCTTGCGGCTAAGTGGCCAGGCTTTTGACACCCCACAGAGACTAGTATCGGGACTCACGGACTTTCGGTTTCAAAAACTCTTAGGTTTCCCGTTTATACATAGCTTATTTAGAAAAACTTAAAATAAAACAGTCTTAGTTCAAAAGCATATTTAAATTTAAGAAAAAGAGATTTTCCCTATATTTATTAATTCACATTTACTACACTTAATATAATTATTCATTCTAAGGAAATCCTCGACCTTTTAAAGGCTTCAACATCGGTTGTGACCGGCAAGATGCAGCAAACTCTTATCAGCCCACAGTTTATAATTATTACTCTTTTTTTTTTCATTTTTTCCATTTTTTTCCACTTTATATTACCATGATATAGAGAAAATTTCATTTTAGAAAATTTAAGTATAAATTTGAACAAAATTATGATATTCGACTATACTTGCAAAAATTGTTGATCTTAAGTATATTTTCAAAAAGAAGCACGTATTATTAGTCCGGTTAGAAGCTTATGGGAAAAAAGCCACAAATACATACATAGAGCTCTTAAGATTTTCCAAATAATCCTTGTTTTCATCCAACATCAATAATAACTCCTATACATTCTTTGAACTTCGCGAAGTTCGCTAATGGTCCTTAGTCTAATAACATTAAGGATACAAGCTAGAGCTCACCACTGCTTGAACCGGATCATAAACTCTATTCTTATTCTACCCAGCAGGACAATCAAAATTGCTATAAACACACTTATTTATATACTTTTTGAAACTTTTTTAAATTTTTTCATTAATTTTTGAAATTTTGGTCTGTAAAAATCAGATTACGCAAAAAAACACACGACTCGACAGGTCACAATCAAATCGATAGAGCCCCATATTAGAATTAAACATTTGTTATCCAATGTTTTAAGAAGTCGCAAACGTAAATCCTAAAGCCATTTATTAAGTATAGCTTACAAAAAACGTTAGTCAAAGCGATCTTGGTAATATCGATGATTCCCACAATGAAGCTGAGATGAGACTGAAGCACTTATGATACCGACGAAGGAGCAAAACTGCAGCATGAGAGGCTTCAAAAATCCGGGCAATCCTGGACATACAACACAAAACACGAAACATGGAAAAGGAAAGAGGCGAGCCTCTCACACAACAACAAAAAACATTTATTCATTACTACTACTACTTAATTAATAATTAGGATAAGCATGGGTTGTCACCCATAAAGCGCTTGTTTTAGGTCACTTAGCTTGACCCGATCCCCCCATACTTGAGTTGGTCAAGAGGAATAGAAATGGAGACACGAGGACACCAAATACGATGTCCTCGTCATAAAAGCAAGGAAAAATATCCATCGGGTTTTCAAAAATTTTAATGACTTTGAAAGCTTTAGAGTCCTTATGAGATAATTTTAGGAGAAGAGAAGTATGAACTCTTTTAGAAGTGATAATCCCGGGGTTGAAAATCTTTTCCTCATGTTTCTGATGAAAACGAGAGTAAAAGCTCCGACGCCCGAGAAACATTCTTTGTGGAAAGAAGTTCATAAAAAGGAGGATCAAATCCTCAAGATTAAGAGCATTATTGGAGCTTCTTTCTACATATCTTTCCGGTGATGAGCAACAGATTGGGGCCACGTCAAAGAGGTTTTCAGAATGAGTATACCGGATTAAATACCTTGTCCTCGTTTTTTTTGTTGGTCGGAAAGGCAAAGGCAATCAACCTTAGAAAAATCCTCAAAGATAAATCCGGTCATCACCCATGAAAAGGAAAGAAATCACTTAGATCTAAGGGAGATCAAGATTCATCAATCAAGATTTTAGAATCTTTGATTTTCTCTTCCTTGGAGTAAAAAGGATCATCATAAGTATTATCATTAACGGTCTCAAGATCGAGAAGTTCATCATCATAATCATCCCATAATGGTGGGGAAGACAATCAAGAGCATTTCAATCGGTGAACACTCAGAAATGGTATCAACGAGATAGTTATTCAAGAGAATTTTCATCAACCGAAATCTTCAGAGAATAGAAATCCATTATCCTTTAGTAGGAACATGGTTAAGACCAGCAAATACTCTAATTTCACGAAATCGGTATTCCATCGTAAGGGAAGATCATCATTTCCCGGTGGAATAAAATGTGACATGTGAGACGAGTTCATCGGCAACATCACTCCAGAAATAGTTGATAGTCTCTGAATCGGGAGACTAGAGTGAAGAAGAAAGTGGTACCGAAAAACACTTAACAAGACATTATGAAAAGGATCGAGACAGGATGTATAAAGAATTAGTATTTTCCGATGGAAATGAAACACTTGCGAGATAAGCTTTGAATATTCACTTCCCAATTAAATCACTTTCACATTTCCTTCGAATGGAAGCTAAGTGTGGGGTAGAAGAAAGAGACTTGTCTCTCGGGTTCTGAATCGGAGTGGGATTGCCACTCAATAGTGATTATCTAGCATACGCGAGGAGATCTTTGGTTTGTATCGCATTTACAAGTTCTCAATAATGTCTTCCTCCGGATCAAAGATATCATCATTAACTTCCGGTGAAGTTAAGTCGGTATGAGAAGTGAGAGAAGAAGTGGGATTTGCTACACGTGGGATGATTTGTTTGCAAACAAATCATTTAGAATTCCTCAAGTGAAACATTAGTAGACATCAACATTTGGAATGATTCTTTGATGAGGTTTCGATTTGACATAGCTTGAAGCTGTCATTTCTTATGTTCACAGATTATGTCATTTCCATTACCGTCAGGAAGGATCTTTCTTCTCCATGATTCAATACAAAGCCACTAGAGCGTTCGTCAGAACAGGGTCAACCCAAGATGAGGGGGACATGAGGATCGCTTTCATAATCAACAATGACAAAATCAGCGGGAAATGTGAACTTTCCAACCGGAACAAAGACATCTCTTGCAATTCCGACCGGAGTGCAAATCTCACGATTAGCAAGTTCAAGAGTCATTTGGGTGGAAATAAGCTCGGGTAAACCTAACTTTTTCCACACCGAGAGTGGCATCAAGTTTATGCTAGTACCTAGATCGGCTAGGGCCTTGCACTTAGAGCCTCACAAAACTCACACGGAATGATGATAAATTTCCTAGGTCTCCCTAGCTTCTCCGGGTAGTTTCTTTTACGGATAACCGCTGAGCAATTTTCATTAAGGGGTGTGTTTGCCAATTCAATAAGTTTCTCCTTGATGAAAGAGAGACTATACGCATCTTTGTTATTTCGGGGATTAGAATCAAAAGCCTCGACAAGATAGATATCAATGTGAAGTTAGTAAACATTACCAAAATATGTGTATTTAGGACTTTCATCTTTTCTTTTTGTTTCTCTTGGTTCATTCTAGACGGATAAGGAATATGAGGATAACGAGGATCCCTTTGGTGAATCACAAGTTTTGTTGAGACTCTAGTCGACGGTTTTATCATTTCACGACCAAGAGGAGGTGGGACCGTACAATGTTTATACTCACCAATTTTTGGCGTCCGTAGCAAGAGTCTCCTCTCACACGTTCATTATAAACCTCCGCTGATTTATGAATGGAGGAGCATACGAATATAGCAGATCCATCACAAGACAAGACCACACTCGATTGGTCATGGACCTTTTCACATTCACACCTTCAGGTTTAGCAATAGGTGCGGTTTGCTAGAGAGAGACCCCGTACCCGAATAGATGCGGTGTTCAATATTGGAAAAAGCTAGCCATCATGTTCTAAGCTTTTTTGTTTGATTTGCGACAGTAAAGCTTGAATCGAAGATTGCATTTCATTTCGTAACTCATTTTTTTTCCCACATTCATTATTGAGGATAGCATGGCTTTCTATTATCATCATTCATGTTCATCTCTCTCAACAACAACAACGGAGGAGGAGGAAAAGATAGAGATTGAACAAAAATGATGTTAATATGAAAGCCATTGCAACTCAAATTAATAATGGAAAAATGAGTTACGGAATGTAAATGCAATCTTCGATTCAAGCATT
>BQNB010046423.1:30000-40487 GCA_026074375.1 Tanacetum coccineum
ATGTGAAATTAATAAATATAAGGGAAGATCTCTTTCTCTTAAAGTTAAATAACTGCATTTGAACGTAAGACAATTTAATTTTAGTTTTCTAAATAGGCTATTATAAACGAGAAACCTAAGTAGGTTTTAGAAACCGAAGGTCCCCGTGAGTCCCGAAACTAGTCTCTGGGGGAGTCAAAAGACTGCCACTTAGCCGCAAGTTGGGATGTGCCGAGACGAAATTCGCTACATGGGATGATCTCGCCTTCAAACTCATTATTCTCGGGTGGAACGTGAAGCATGGAATTTTTGCAAAACGTTGATCCATGGTTGAAATTCAAAATAACACATTCACTTAAGATATAATAATTGTTGGGAGTGAAAAGTTTACAAGTTACAAATATGAGTAGTATTAGTATCTTAACTTATATTTAACGGTGATTTCGTTTTAAACTTGGTTGGAATAATGAAAAGATCGGGAACTATAATTTATCCTTTTTACGGTCAATTAGGATTGTAGAAATGCACATCTTGTTATATGATCACTAAAGTATATAAAATAACAAAGGTCCACATATGTTAAGTTACTAAGAATGAGAAAAACGAAAAAATACAAAAATATGTGTTAGAGAAATAAGTGTAATTTAAAAAATGGTCAAAATGGCGCTTTTCTAAACACATTGATTCTTATTTTACCCTTGACGAACACTTAGCTACTTTTCGAGCGTTATATAGCGTCGAGCGGGGGGATTGAGAGTTCACTAGTTTCCTAAGTGCTTACTTAACAAGCATTACGTAGAGGACACGCCAACAAGTTCTAAGTATGGTCGGATTTGCTACATGGTCTTCATTACACATACCGTATCCATTAAAACTAGACTATAAACATAACCAAAAGCTTTTACACAACATGACATTGTATTAGTAGTTTCATTTTATATTGTGCAGGAAATGGTTAACAGAGAAAAGGACAAAAAACAAGCCAGAAAACGACAAAACCGGAACACGGAACGGAAAAGCGTGAAAAGACAAAGTCAAAATCGTAGCCAAAGACCAAAAAGTCAAAGTCAAGGTCAACCCCAACAAAGTCAACAGTCAAACCCGAAGCCGTAACCGAAGAATACTTAATGGGCCCACCCGAACCCATTTAAATGGGCCGGGTCAGCCCATTAGTATATTACTTGAAGACTTATAAGCTTTTAATCCCTAAAATGGCCCAATTCCCATTTAAAATCCAACACGGCCCAAACTGTTTGACAAAGCCCAAACGATAACCCATTTCATCCACTTAACGACCAAACCCATTATCCCTTTTTACCTTTAACTTGTTAGTCCTGTATGGACTGTACATGTAAAAGCAATATACACCTCAAGGGACCTTTCTACAACATCACATACAAATTAATAACACCACAAGGACTGTGGTTGCAAGACCATATATCAACATGAGGGACCTTTCCTGCCTAAACCCCAAACTTACACCCTGTTAACCCTTAAACACATTTTACCCGCCAAAACAACCCAAGTACTGTTCACCATCCCTGTCTACCTCGTTTACTATTCACCCCAGTCAAAACCTTTCACTCTCATACTCACCCCAACTCACTACTGCCTATAACCACCGTGGCATCCTCTTGCAACCATTGGACATGGAATGAAGACAAGAGATCAATGGACATAATCGTTTGACTTTGGGACCAAGAAAGATTAAGGGCCAAGATTGCTTTTGCTACTCTCTCACACAACAAACATACTGCTGATATCTCTCTATGAAGAAACACATCAAGAACCTAGAGCTTTAGTATAAAATAGAGTAGTATAGTTCATTAGCTTCTTTGTCGAATTTTTGTATTCAAGGCAAAAGCTTGTAACCAATATTTGTACCATTTTAATACATTGTCTTCTTAATTAAATTGTCATTTAAATTTCAGTCTTTTGATTACTTGTCATTTACTTTTATGCATTTTAGTGTTTTCCTTTGAATATTTGTCATTTAAGCTTATTGTCATTTAAATACTATTTTCTTAAGCTATTATACATGTTTTTAAGTCATTAAATCTTATATAAAAGCCTTGTTTAAATTCTGTTTTTAAAAATCCAAAAAAAAGGAATCTGTGAAGAACAACAAGGAGCAAGGTACATAAAGGATGGCCTTGGTTTAAAGCTATGAACCGAAAGCATTTAGGTTTTGTTACAAGCTGTTTGAAACCTTTATTCCATTGCCATAAGCTTGGACATTGTAAGCTTCTACTTTATTATTTTTGAGCTTATGTTTTACCTGTTCATCAGCTTATGTTTTTTTGCTTATACTTGCTTTTTTGTTGCTTATTTGCTGTCATACATGCCTACTTGTCTAGTTATGGCTACTTTGTTGTTTGTTTTGAGAATCTTATTCTTAAACTGCTTATATTGCTTGTAACTGCTTATATTATAAAACTTGCTTATTTCTAGCGTCCCATCCTTCGTGCTTTTTCATTACTCGCTATTACTTATTTGTAATTGCTTTTTATTTGTCTTTGAATTTACT
Source organism: Tanacetum coccineum (assembly GCA_026074375.1). Taxonomy (NCBI): domain Eukaryota; kingdom Viridiplantae; phylum Streptophyta; class Magnoliopsida; order Asterales; family Asteraceae; genus Tanacetum; species Tanacetum coccineum. The sequence continues at coordinate 32,507 of BQNB010046423.1, forward strand.
TGCTTAAATCAGTGTTTTTCAAGCTTAAAAAGTGGTTTTAAAATCTTAAGGGGTGTTTGGGATAGTGGGTCAAACCGGTCAAAACAGTTTTTAAAAACCATTGGGTCATTTGGCTTTCTTTAACAAGCTTACTTAAGTAGTTATTAATCTGTTTTCAAAGTTATTAGGGTCTTAAAGTGGATTTTCAAGTTTTTCTAATTTGCTCTTTGAAACTATGGTGACAAACACTTTCTAAGAGCTTATTACTTCTACGCTTTCAAATCTTGGATATTAAACATTGTCTTGTTTTGTGTCTTTTTAGAGTCTTGATTGAGTAGTCAAGTGTCTTTAAGTTTTCCTTTGATTTTGCAAAAATCTGTCAATTTTTTATTAAGTGTCCTTTAGTTAAAACTGTCTTTTTCAATCTTAATTTTCAGATGTTTAAAAATGTTTTTAGTTTTTGAAAATTTGAGCATAAGCTCCTTTTGAGTCACACTTTATCTGTTTTAACTTGGTTTTGAGTTTTGAGCTTATTTTGTAGCTTATTTTTGAGCCTGCACTTGTCACTTTTTCCTTAAGAAAAACACAATCAGCATATGCTGATTGCGAACAGCCTTTTTCATAGTCCTTTTTATAGCTTATCTTTGTTTCAATTTTTGTTTCCTTTGCATTTTTAGATAGCCCATTAGCTTAGCTTTAAGCTAGTGTAAGCCTTAAGCCCTTTAGAATCCTTCTTAGTGCTTAATTTTAAGCCTAAAAGTTGTCCCCTAGGGTGATTTGCCTGCAGTTTTAGCCCATTTGGCTTAATGCCTTTTTCTGCTTATCTACCTTATCTTTTGTGCTTATTTTTACTTACAATTGCTTAATAGATATAGGACCTCATTTGTGTTTGATTATTTTCCTTTTTCTCTTGCTTATTTGCTCTTAAAAATAGCCAACAGTTAGCTCTTTAGGACTTAGCTAAAAAAAAGTAGAAACTGCCCTTTTTCTTGCTTATTTTCTAGCTTATTTTTGCTTTTTATAAAAAGTGCTTTTTTTAATTTTGCTTATTTTAGAGTGTTTTACAAGTATTTTTTTTAAAAAAAAGAAAAAAAAAATTTATTCAAAAAGGGAGGCCAAGGTTCGAACCCTGGACCTCCCCCTTGACACTCAAACGTCCCACATACCACGCTCTACTACAAGTCGCCCTTGGGTCTTTTTCAGTTTTAATTTGCAACATTTATTCTTTATAACCACTTAGGCCCAATAAGCTCATAAGCCTTTTTTGCTTATTTCGTAGCTTATTAGATAAGCTGGTATCACCAGCTTATTTTTCCTAGGCTTTTCATAGTATTTAGGACTTTTTTGTATTTTTTTCAGATTTTTACAACTTAATTTAGTATTTTTAATTAATTTTTCTTTTTAAAATCGTTTTTAATTCATAATAAATTATTAAAAAGTCAAAAAAAATAAATTTCTTTTTCAAAATTTTCTTTTATCAAATAGAACCTAGGAAAATTAATTTTGTTTTTGTAGGGTTAATATTTTAGATTTTCACTTTTTAAAGAAACGGGATTCAAATCTCGTCTCGTTTTCTCGTTTTTTTCACTTTAAAGCATTCGATTAGGATTTTCTTATAATTTTCCTTTTAGTTTAGTCATTTAGGATTATAAAAACTTAAAAAATCATTTTAGGTTTTAATTTGTGATAATTTATGTTTTTAAATCGCGTTTTTAGGGAACCCGTTCTTGTTTAGCTTTTTAATCACTTGTAAGCTTTCCGAGTTTTTTTTAGTTTTTCCGTTTAATCGTTTTTGCATTTTAATTATAGAAGTTAGAAAACCATTCCAATAACTTTCAAACCATTCAAACGCGCGATCACAAACGTCTTCGATTTTCAATTTGCACCTCGACGGGACTACGACTTCGGGTAGGTTTTGAAAGATTATGCTTTGGATAAAAGCGAATCTTTGAATAGCCTCTTGGAATACTTACTATTGATATTTATCCTTACGTATTTATATTTATTTATTATTATTTATATATATACAAAAGGGTGAGATCATCCGTGAGTTTGCGGATGATATGCAGTACTCATGTCCAGGTTAGTACCCAAAGCTTTTTGAAGTGACCTCCAGAAATGTGATGGGAATCTAGGGTCACGATCACAAATAATTGAGGCAGGGATTCCATGCCTCATGACCACTTCTTTTAGGTACATTCTTGTTAGTTTCTCTAGGGGATCAGTTTCCCTCATCGGTACAAAGATTGCGGACTTAGTGAGTTGGTGGACAATCACCCAAATAGTGTCATAGCCTTGTGACGACTTAGGGAGCTTCATGACAAAATCCATAGTGATATTGTCCCACTTCCATTGAGGTATATCGGGTTGTACCAATAATCTTGATGGCCTTTGATGTTCGGCCTTGACTTTAGCACATGTCAGACATTTGCTAACATAGGTGGCGATGTTGGCCTTCATATTGGGCCACCAATATAGCTTCTTCATGTCCTGATACATTTTGTCAGAACCCGGATGAATAGAGTATTTTGACTTGTGGGACTCGTGCATGATCACGGTCCTCAAATCACCATAACATGGCAACCAACTCCTGCCATTGAAGCATAGAGTTTCATCCGCACAGGGTTCTAACTTTTCTGTTCTAAATTTCTCTGGATCTTTAGAATCTTCAAGCAACATACCTCCAACATCTTCGTTCTTGATGTTCTCTAGTTTTCGTGCTTCAATCTGAGCATTCAGAATTTGTTTAGAAAGATCCAAGCCAATAGTCATCACTAAGGCTCGAACTCTTAATAGTTTATTCCGCTCCTTCCTACTCAAAGAATTAGCAACAACATTCGCTTTCCCCGGGTGGTAACGGATCTCACAGTCGTAATCACTGAGCAGTTCTAACCAATGACGCCGCCTCATATTCAGCTCCTTTTGATTAAGAATGTGTTGTAGACTCTTGTGATCCATGAACACCGTACACTTGGTTCTGTACAAATAGTGTCTTCAAAGTTTCAGAGAAAACACTACCGATCCAAGTTCCAAATCATAAGTTGTATAGTTCTTCTCATGAATTTTTAATTGGCGTGATGCATAAGAAATTAATTTCTCTCTTTGAATTAATACAGCACCCAATCCCTTATGTGACGCATCGCAATAGACTACGAAATCTTTGCTTCCCTCAGGTAAAGCCAGAATTGGCGCACTGCACAACTTTTTCTTTAATAACTGGAAGGCGGCTTCCTGCTTGTCTTCCCAATCGAACTTAACTCCTTTCTGAGTAAGCTTGGTCATTGACTTGGCAATCTTCAAAAATCCTTCGATGAATCTTCGGTAATACTCAGCGAGACCTAAGCATTGGCGAATCTCCGTTGGCGTTTTAGGAGATTCCCAGTCCTTTATGGATTCGATTTTGGCAGGGTCCACATGAATGCCTTGACTATCAATCAGTGGCTGAGAAAATGTACCTTAGGAATCTAAAATTTACATTTAGAGAACTTAGCATACAGCTTCTCTTTCTTAAGCAATTCCAGAACTGCCTTAAGATGTTCTTCATGCTCCTTCTTGTTCTTAGAGTAGATAAGGATATCGTCAATAAAGACAATCAAAATTTTATCCAAAAATGGCTTGCACACATGGTTCATGAGATCCATAAATACCGCTGGTGCGTTCGTCAAGCGCATAACTTGGAACTCGTAATGACCATACCAAGTTCTGAACGCCGTTTTTAGAATATCCTCCTCTCGTACCCGAAGCTGGTGATAACCTGATTGCAGGTCTATCTTAGAATAAACACTGGATTCTTGTAGTTGATCAAATAAATCGTCGATCCTTAGGAGTGGATAACGATTCTTCACTGTCAGCTTGTTCAGTTCTCGATAGTCGATGCACATTCGAAACGATCCATCCTTCTTTTTGACAAACAAGACCGGAGCTCCTCAAGGTGAGGAACTGGGTCTTATAAAGCCCTTGTCAGATAGTTCTTTTAGTTGCTCCGACAAATCTTTCATTTCAGAAGGCGCCAATTGATAAGGTGACCGTGCTACAGGTGCATCACCAGGTATCAGATCGATTTGAAATTCCACTTGTCGAGTCGGAGGAAGACCCGACAAGTCCTCAGGGAATACATCAGGAAAATCTCGAACTATCGGTACGTCCTCAAGTCACTTCTTCTCCGACTTGTCTTCCATCTCCTTTGTATTAACGTTTGCCAAAAAGACTGGACATCCTTTTAGCATGTATTCTTGTGTTTTGGTGTACGAGATAATGTGCAGACAAGCCTCGTATCCCCGGTTGCTTCCTTCACCGTGAACAATTAGAGTTTCATTTCCCCAGGGGATATGAACGATCTTCTCAGCACACACAATGATTGCTTGGTACTTTACCAACCAATCCATACCAATTAAACGTCGAAACTACCAAGTTCTACGAGCATTAAGTCTATGTTGAATGGGTGGTTCATGATATTTAATGTGCAACCCCTAAGGATAGTGTTCAACCCAATTATTCTCTCGTCGCCTAGTTCAACGTCATAATAATGATCTAATACAGTCGGTGTGATATCAATTTGGGAGCTAAATGCAGTAGACACAAAACTCCTATCGGCACCAGTATCGAATAAGATAGAAGCATAGCGGTTGTTTAGAAGGAACGTACCTGTCACGACGTTGGAGTCCTACCGCATACACTTTGGCAGGAGCATTGCCACCTCCAACTTAGTTACCACGGTTGTTGTTATTTTTCAGCTTTGGACATTCCCTCTTAAAATGTCCCTGAACTCCACACTCATAGCAAGTAGGCTTCTGACCCGACCCAATGCCCTTCTGGTTGTTAGCATTGTTGGCATTTGCCGTACTCCTACAGTCACGGGAAAAATGGCCAACTTTGTTGCATTTGTGGCATTTAGGAGCACATGGACCATCGTGGTGATAATTGCATTTAGCGCATAGGGGTTTAGATCCCCTGTATGGCTTCTTCTTACCAGATCCTGCAGTGTAGGCTCGGCCAGTGTTCTGCCTCTTGTTTTGTTGTTGTTGTTGTTGTTGGTTTTGAGTGTTCCTTGAGGTGTCTTCAAACTTCCTTTTACTCTCTGTCTGGCGTTCAGCAAAAGTGCAGATTTTCTTATCCATTAGCTCTGTTGCGATTTCAACCGCATCTTGCATTGTCTTTGGTTTAGACGCCACTACACTCCTATGAATCATGTCGGGAAGACCACCGGCATATATTTCAATTTTATCAGATTCTTCGGGAAACATCCTCCTGCACAACAAAGCCAATTCCTGAAAGCGTTGGGTATAACTTGTCAAGTCAGTACCCTTCACCTTCAGATCCCAAATCTCCATTTCTAGTTTCTTGATTTCATTCTAAGGACAATATTTGTCAGTCATCATTTTCATGAGTGTTTTCCAAGGCATACCATAAGCGGCATCATGACCGACTGTCTTGACATGGGTGTTCCACCATGTTAAAGGAACTGAATGGAGAGTGCAAGTAGAAAACTTGACTTGATTCTCAACTGTACATTTACTGATATAGAAAATAAGCTCTATTCTTTCAAACCATTGAGATAGACCGACAACTCCTTCTGTGCCTTTGAAGTTTAATGGTTGACATTTGAGAAAGTTAGTGTAAGTACATTCACGGGCAGTTCGTTCTGTCCTTCTAACACCCGCTCCTAAAATATGGCTATCATCGCCCTTCGTATTTCTGTCAGCATCACGTGCTGCCAAAGCGGCAGTAACGCCTTGGTTAATTATTGCCTGAAGCTGGGCATTAGTGACAGATGTGGTGTTGGTTGTTTCTGGGGCTAAGTTTGACCTCGTGGCTCTTTTTGGTGCCATTTTCTTCAATCACAAGAAAATATAATACCCGTTAGATTTCGTAAAATCATAACCATGACATGACATATACACAATAAGTAGAGAGAGATCACAACACATAGTGAAATATACAACTGAATTGAAGTTAACAATGGTGTAACTAAATCGACATCCATTCATAATAAATTCGATTACAGACATGACATAATACTACCATTCCATATATAATTGGAAAACATACATGATTGGTTCAGATACAAAATGATAACAACGATTAGGTTACAAGATAAAATAATATATACAACCTAAAGCCATACTAGCCGGGAGTTACCCGTAATACTTAGTAGGCTGTACAAAATAACTAGCCATAACATGATCTAGGAACTGCTACCAGCCTCCTCTGGTGCATCTGGCTGTGTAGGACCTTTGGCGGGTCCCTACTGTCTCTCGAACTCTGTCATCTGAGTCTGACGTCTCTTCAGCAGCTTCAGTGCCTCTGTGAACTACTTCCGTCTCCTACGGTCTGCCGCCAGCATCTCTGTAATCATCGCCTGTCTCCTGCGGTCTGCTGCCTGTAGCTTTGTAATCACTGCCTGTTGTACTACCACCCGAGTATGTAACGACATAACCTCTGCACGCGCAAGGTCACTCGCATCCATAGATCGTCCCCAAGGATCTCGAGACATCCTGGCCTCAGCCTCCATGAGCCTAGCAGTACGAGCATGTGCACGCCTATCCCTATACAACATGTTGAGCCGACCAACCATCAGCTATCACCTAACCCTAGTGGTGAACTATGTCATCCGTCGACCCATCTCTGTGTCATCAGTAGCTGGTGCCCCTAGCATGTCTACCAACATCTCATCCCAAGTGTCGGTGATCCCATAACCGACATCTCTCTCTAGATCCTGCATAATCTCCCTGTCCATGGTAGCAACAAAACCATAGTCTTCCCTAAGACCTCCATTCGGTCTAGCAGCAGCAGCAGACAAGCTCTCTCTAACCTCGTACCTAGGACCAAGTGCGATGCCTAACCTCTTCCGAGGTGGTAAGGTAACCTCGGGTCTGTCTGCTCTACGGTCAGTAGAGAGTAAATGCAAAGGTGGTGTCCCTGATGATGGTGCATCTGGTCTGGTGTGGGAGAGTATAATGGGTGGTGGTAATGGTAGTGAATGGGAAGTAGATGCATCCTCAACTTTCAGCCAGATCATCGCAGCTCGATAACCCAACGGACGAATAGGACTAGCAGGTGGTGATGAAGATAACACAGGTACTGGTGATGATACTAGTAGTGGTGGTGAGGGAATCTTAGGTAGTGGTGATAGTATCGGGGGTAGTGGTGGAGAAGGTATCTGGGGAAGTGGTCGGGAAAGTGGTGATGAAGGTGGAGTAGGCATAGTAAGAAGTCTCTTAACCTCTTCCCTAGGAGGAAGTGATATCGGTGTCTTATCTCTGATGGATATCCTAGCAGTAACGCGGTATGCAGGATGTGTTGGTGGTGTGGCCGCAGACTCGTCGGTCTCAAACGGCTCAGTCTCCTCAGCAGATGGGGCCTGATCAACAGCTGGTAAAGCAACAGCTGTAGAGTTGGCAGGAGCTGGGTGCTCCTCCTCCTCCCCATCCTCCTCAATATCAACATCATCATCCTCGTCATCATCGGATGACTCATCCTCATCATCGCCATCGTCTCCTCCGTCGGCAGGATCCTCATCATCCTCCTTAGGATCTGACTCCGAAACATAACCTGATGAATCAGCAGTAGGTGAGACAACAGCAGGTAGTGGCTGCTCCTCAGCTAGAAGTATCTCATCCTCTAGTGGCATGAACTTCGGGTATACAGGCTCCGGAACAAACTCTGGTGAAGGTGGGTACTCAGGACTCGGCACATAATCAGGAGATGGTGGGGCCTGAAAAGCAGCTACCACATAGGCATATAGGTCCTCTGGCATCATGGGTGGTCCATCGACTCCCGGTGATTTGATATCTGGCAAATCCGCAAATGGGCTTGACACAACAATGTATGTAACCGTGGAATCCTCAAAATCCGACATGACTGTATCTGAAAATCAAAATAGCTTATATTAGTATTTAATATAAGACTCTAATAGTAATATACATTTATATCATAGCATGTATATCAATCATAAATGCATCTAGTCTAACCAACTAATGCCACTACTAGTGTATGTATTTAT
>BQNB010046424.1:0-43702 GCA_026074375.1 Tanacetum coccineum
TATAAAGAGTTTAGCACCCTTTCTTGAAAATGTAGGAATGTTGAATGTTGAATAATAAATGAGTCATCAATACCATTATAACATTATAACAGCCCATTTAATTTATAATTGTAACGGCCTCAAATAATTATTAAAAAGTGTAACCACTAAAAATCATTACTATCGATAATGATTATTAAAAATGTGTAACCGCATCCACCGTATATATCCACACAAACCATTTCATAACTCCCACACACACATGTTATTTTACAGCAAAAGATAATCTCTCAATATACCCTCATTCACTCCTCAATTCTTACGGGTACTTTCCGCATATATTCTTTATATTTTTGTTAGAAAAACGCTTATTTTGCACGTTATACAAAATATTTACCACGCGATATCGTTAATTAATAGCCGCTAGGAATTACCGGTGCTATGCACGGGTACTCGTCTAGTTTACATATAAAACAAAAATGTATCTCTCTACTTATTCAATGCAAAATTTTAAGTAATCCAAATTTTCATACATAGTATACAAACTTTAATGCATACAACAAAGAAACAAAATATATTACATACACTCTTTAATGCTAACACCATACAAACAAAGAAACATATTGTACAACTTTTTAATACATAATTAATACCCTTATTAAAACACCCCATTATTTAAAAATACAAATATTGAAGCAATATTCACAATTAACCAATGCACAAACACAAACTTATTGACTGATCAACACATTTAATATTATTTTTAAAATACCCTTTAAATCATTAAACACAATAATTAATGTTATTTTAAAACACTCCTAAAAAGAAAAAAAATACATGTTATTATACACACTGTACAAACTAAAAACACACAAAGCTTTACATATAGTTTTAAAAACCAGATCAGACCAACGGGTTCAACCGGGAACATGAGTAGCCACCGGTTCGGCTAGCAAATACAAGCCGTCCGAACACAAACCAGAGAGAACCGGCCGAAACCTATAAAAATGAGTGAACCAGACCTTATCGGAATCATTTTCTTTTTTATTTTCTCCGATTAATCACAGGGTACCCGCCGCCGCATCGCGCGGGTACCATGCTAGTTACTTAATTAATAAAAAAAATCAATCTTAGCTTGAAACTTTTGAGGGTAAAAGCTATAAAATACCAATTTTCTGTCCTCTTTAGACCAACGTACATTCAAATATTGTTCCGATATCACATATATGACCCTAATATGACCCTAAAATGTCTATATTACCCTAGTCTTCTTCAAAAATAATCACATAAAATAATCATATCCATAGGCTCCATCTTTAAAATCTTAAATTTGTTTAAAAATTTAAAATTTTGTTTCGTTCGTTTTAAATTAAGAAAAATTGTTTTATATGTTATTATTCGTAAAGAATTTTTTTTTACAAAATTAAAAAAAATACGTACTTTTAAAAAACTTAATTTTTAAAACAAATTAATTTTTTCGTACATTTTAAATTAAAATAAAATAAAATTTATGTTGTTATTCGTTAAAAAAAATTTTAAAAATTTCATACTTTTTAAAATCTTAATTTTTTAAAATAAATTTAATTTTTTTCGTACTTTTTAAATTAATTTTTTTTTTATAGTTAAGAATAAGTAAAAAAGTTAAAACTTTTTATTTTTTACTTCGAATTTTTTTTACTTTTTTATTTTTTCTTAACTTTTAAAAAAATTATTTTTTTTCGTAGAGATAAAACTAACTTTAAAAAAATTAAAATTTTAAAAAGTACGAAAAAAAATCAAATTTTTTAAAAAAAAATTAAGATTTTAAAAAGTACGATTTTTTTTTTAAATTTTGGTTAAAAAACTTTAAATTTTTTTACGAAAAATAACGTAAAAAAAAATTATTTTTTAAATATAAAAAGTACGAAAAAAGATTTAAATTAAAAAAAAATTTAGAATACCACAAAGTACAAAAAAATAATAATTTAAAATTTTATTTTTTTAAAAGTCAATTCATTTTGATTTGAGTGGATGTAGAAAAGACAAAGGTAATATAGTCATTTTATGGTCATATGGGTGATATCGAAACAATATTTGAATGTACGTTGGTCTAGAGGGAACGGAAAATAGTATATGTGTCAAGTCGACACAATTTCGAAAGTATGTTGGTATTTTATAGCTTTTAACCAACTTTTCACCATAAAGTTAACATTTTACGTACAAATTAAGGGTAAAAGCTATAGATTATCAACGTACTTACTCTTTTTGTCTCGGATTGAACCATTTACTTTTTTATTATCGTATATACCAACTATCTTTCAAATGTTGTTTTATTGTTAACAATATGGTAACCTGTAACCGGTCTAACAGGTTAAACTTTTTTCCATGTAATATTTATTTATTTTGCATTTCCTATGCGGCAAAAATATTACTTATGTGTACATATAAACCTACACCTTCATTCAATATGAGACAATCATCTGTTTCTATTAACACACAAAATCTCTCTCTAAAATACTCCCAACAAGAATCTTAGCTCCGGCGACCTTGGCTGACCACCGCCGCGGAGCTTTGGCGTCTTTACAACAATCGAAACCTATCACCAGTGGCGGTCCTACATAGGGGGCAGTGTGGGCAGCTGCCCTCACAGACTTTTTTTCGAGTAGTGTAATTTTGTGAAGATGATATTCATATTTGTATTTAAGTATGTAATAAAGATAAAAGAGTTTGTTGTTGTAAAAGAAAATGTCTATTTTCCTAGAGGTTATGCGGCCTTTTACCTTTCTGATTAACCTCTGCTCGATTCTTGTGTACTGCACTTTTTCTCTTATTAAGTTTTTTTGTTTTTGCTCATTATTTTGTTCTTTCTGACTATGTAACAAACATGTTATCAATACAAACTTATAGTTTATAGTTAATGGTAATTTTTTTAGTTTATTTTACTGCATAATAACTTCATATACAAAGTGTTTTAGTGAACTTGTACTATAGAAACATGGAACCATCAAAAAGGTCTTTTAAATTTATAAGTGACATTGCTATGCTTAATTGCTTATGAATTTAAGAAATCGTATTTGGTAACAGCATGGAATGAATATCACACTAAGATCAAATTTAGTACAAACTAAAATCTTCTTGGTTCAAATATGTGGTTTATCCAAAACAAAAATATTTTTAGTTGAGAACCCAACCTTATGTATATGCATTCTTTATTTTTGCCCTCGCTTATAAAATTTTCTGATACCGCCCCTGCCTATCACCACTTTAATTACCACCACACATCACCACCTCGACATCTGAAAACTCAACAGCATCGGATCTGTCATGCTCCACCACCATTACTATTATTTAGTGGTTGGGTTGATGAGGTTAAGATTAATATAGATAATGAGTATTTGTCAAGATGATCTAATAAATGAGAAGTAGGAATATACCCGGTGTTAGTAGAGTTACTTTGAAGATTGAAGAGGCCTTACAAATAAAGGAGTTTATTCTTCCTGATGATATTGTTGAATGGAGCCCGTTCGATGGCTTGAGTCCAGATCTTAGAGGTGTCAAGAGTACAAGGTGAAGTTACTAGTTCATGATGAACCGTTAGAGCTTTGACTTTATAGAGTCAAACCTAGATAATATTACATGTCATTGATTTGTGTGAAGTTTTGATGTTGGATGTAAAAAATGTTTCAATAAAAAAATGTATCTGGCTTGTGATTTGTTGTTGTTTGATTTCTTTTACTTTTTTAATCTTATTGTATATGGCATTTGAGGTGGTTGTTGTTGTTGGATGTAAAACTGTTTAAGCAAAAGAATGTTTAAAGCTTTTGACTTCTTAATCTAGTTGTTGTTGTTGTTTGATTGTGATGGTGTCGGTATGGTGATGATAAAGAAGGTTAGTGACAAATACGGATAAGGGTTACTTGTTAGTACAAATACAAGTAACAGTTTCGGGTATAAAAACGGGTTAAAATGTTCACGTGTAAAGTATAAAAAATGGGTTAAACTGTCCACGTGGAAGAAATTGTCCACGTAGTGGTGACGTGGCTCTTATCCGGTCATATGGTTATAATGAATCATGCCAACGAGTTACATGGTTAAATACGATAATAAAAAAAGTAAATGGTTCAATCCGGGACAAAAATGCAAGTATGTTGGTAATCTATAGTTTTTACCCACAAATTAATCAATATCAAGGTTATAAATAGCGTGAGGCGTAGCGTGGAGGCATGGTCAAGCCTCACGCCTTTGTGAGCCATGGCGAGTCATGGCGTGACTTAAAGCGGCACAAAATATGAAAATATTTACAAATTTATATATTTATATCATATTGCAAATATATTTAGTTTACAAAAACTGTCATACATAAGAAATAAAGTCAAAAAACTATCTTTGCATGTAATCTTTTTCATTTGTATATAAAAATACGGTTTTATCGAAATTGAATTCAAAAAAACCTCCACGCATCACGTTTTATCGCGTCTTATCATGATTTTTCACCTCTTATCTCACGTCAAGCCTTAAGCCCAAGCCTTAGTCTATTGCGTGGCATGACGGTCACGCCTCCCGCCTTTGTGGCGCCATAACGCGCCTTTTAGAACCATGATCAATATGCTCAAGTGGTCGGGTGGATAGGCTTAAAATGAAGATAGTAAATTACAAAAATTATTGTGGCGGTTTGTTTATATTAGAAGTGAACATTAAAACAAATTAATTTTTGCCTGAGTGGTAACCAGAAATTCAATGACTTTAGTTACATGTGAATTATTAGGTTTGATAAAAGGGGGGTCTGTGGGTGGGGGGGGGGGGGGGGGTGGGGGGGGGGGGGGGGGGGGGGTGGGGGGGGGGGGGGGGGTTGGGGGGCTCAAGTTGGTCGGGGATGGATAGTCATTTCTCGACGAGGCGTAAATTGAGAATCATGATTAAATTCGTGATCGCGTGTTTAAATGATTCAATGTTTGATTTGGATTCTATTTCTACAATTAAAATGCAAAAATAAGTAAAAGCAAGCCTAAAACAAAAGCAATTAAAGTTAAAACAAGAAAACGATAACGAGAATCAAAACCCGAGCTTTAAAAACCTAGATCTCTAATTTTTAACCCTACAAATGAAATTTTTTTTTTTTTTAAATCCTAAATGATTAAAAATAACAAGGTTTTAAACCCGCGCGTTGTGGCGGGGAATTTGTATACGATAGTATTGTAGACATAAAAAAATATACGTAATTTTAAAGGTTTCGAATGGTTAGCTTAACGTATAGACAGTTACATAGTTACATGCTTATGGTCAAGAGACCTTTAAAAGTCAAGGTAACATATTTGTATCTTGAAAGCTGGTATAAGAATCTAGCGTTAGTAAGTATGCAATAATTAGCAAGATTGATTGCTCAGTTTTTCTAGTAGCACCCTCTTCGAATTCTTCTATTTGATGTCCGGTAACAATTTCTTTTTTCCTGGAATTCATCTGCACAAAACCACCATTTATACATTTAAGTTATAAGAATGTACAAAAACGTTATAACGACTTCACTTCAACATTTTCAGTTTGGTACCTCAACATATCAAAAGAGAAAACAATGTGTTTGCGTAAGTTCAATGAACCGGTAGTTTAATATTTTCAGGTTTCTTTCTGAGCTTACCTTTATTATGTTAGAAACATCACTGTTGTTATCACGTTGTGCTCGAAAGGAACACAATTGCACATTAAAATGAAACATTTCCCCTCGGGGGAGTGGTGATTTTCCTAATGAAATCGAGTCATACAATGAATTAACAGTTGAAAAAGAATAGCCTGAGTACAGAAAAACAATTGCCTTTAGGGGCAACTTTATTAAAAGTGGAACAATCATACAATCTGTTTAAAGTGTATTAATCTGCAAGCAAACAAATTTAATACAATTACTGATATATAACACAAATCTAGATTAAATAAAGTCAACATGTTGGTCAGAGATTAAAATTTCAGGGAGTTAATTTAAAAGGTAATAGAAAATTGCAGCGAATACCTAGTTCTATCAGTTAACTTAAAAGGTAACTAAGAAAGTCTAAAATAACTCTCAATAGAACTGCTACTATTTTCTTGCATCTATTAAGATCATCAACTAATCATGATTGCAAGTTGCCGTAAATGCAGACTTGGAGAATGCAATAGCTACAGAGATGTTGAATGGTCGAAATGATATCAGGCGAATTAGACACTGTTATTTGAACCTAGAGAGTATAAAGTTTAAGTAGCCATATGCTCTACAATATCTTGTAAGAATGGAAGCGTTACTGCATCTGTCAGGCCAACCCATGAATCAATACTATACACGCAATTTGTCATATAGGAAAATCTTTTTAAAATGGTTAAAACTTAAAAGTACAGCACCTAGTTAGCACCTATTTGAAGCACTTAACAATATGTGACTCATATACATTGTTTTTATCGTATCGTACATATATAACAATAAAAGTTCAACATTTATTGTTCGGGAAGTATAAAGGCAAAGAAGTTGATTAGATTGCGGTAATATAAATCGTGCAAACAGAGAAAAAATATTTATGCTTCCTAAGACTACCCCTCATAAATGTCATAAATCACGATATAGTATTAGTCAGGTAAAAGATCATATCTGCATTGCTCACTATAGTCATATATATCTAAATTTAGGGGCAACAAAATATTTAAGCAGTACATTTATCTTAAAAGGGTGTTTGGTTGCTGAATTTTTTGTGCATAAATGTGTCTTAAAAACATAGTTTGGTTGCTGAATTTTTATAATAAAAAAATTGAATTTTTATACAAAAAAAGGGCTTTTGGTTACTGAATGTGTATGCCGAATTCAGTAACCAAAACATACATAGAGGCCTTTTAACAGGGCGGTTGGTTGTGAATTTAAAAGTAAAATATGTAGGCAAAATAATATGATGAAACAGAACTGAAAGTCCAGACAAACCTGCTTCATAGGCAAACATTGGTCTCCTAACGAAGCACATATATGCCCAAGTTGTCCGCATTTTGGGCATTCCCCGTCATTTTTGCTCGTTCCATCTGCAATAAGTAAGTTAAAGCATGAAAATCAGACCATAAAATGCAATCTAATAATTGAAATAGCAAGACGAACAATAAAACGAAATATATATACCAATTGAAACTTGTGGGTAAAAGCCAAGGGCTAAAAAAGTGCACTTTAAAGGGTTGTATGGGTCGTTTTAAGTGGCGTTTGGGCTTTCGCCATCTTTTGTGAGTCGATTTGGTTACCTTATCCTCTCAAACGACCGATGCTTTCTCAGATCTGCTCTTTGATGAATCCGCAACAGAAAAAGGTGTCATGTAAGCCCTTGGTAACTCTCTGCAGATTCCGCCATATCTCTATGCAGAGCGTCATTCTTCTTTTTCATGACCTGCAAGCGAAAACACACTTTTTACTCGCAACACACAAAGATACTCGTTGAACGAACAAATGTGTCCATTGACATCAGTATATCATTTGCATAAGAAACTACAAATTATAAAGAACAAAACAAATTTTAATTTTTTTTCTTGCCTGCTTCTTGAATCAGTCGGCAACATATTTTTCAGCTTTATAAACTTAAAATGTGTCCGTTGAGATTCTAATCGCCTGACTATTAACTGAAACCATTGGTTGATCCACTGGAACCATATGTCCATCATTATGCACCTGATCAGATAAAACATCAGGTTAGTTATTATAAACTAAGAAAATAAACTTAGTGCACGCCATTAAATACTCTAATCATTGCGAACTAAAGAGCGACTGGATATACTAAGGCAAAACTTACAAAGAAGCAAATTTCTGAGATCAGGGAAGTACAAAATGGATCAAAATCTATGAATGTAGAAGAGAAGAAACTTATGTTCACCGAGATCTTACTTGTGACATTTTTTAAGATGTTTTTCAAATTTTTTTTGAATTCCAGATATAAAGACGTCAGGTGAAGTTTCTAAATTCAGTTGTGATTGTTTAGGGTAAAAGTCATCAAATTAGCAGAAGCAAGGCACTTGTTGAGATAAATGAAAAGTTATTTACCTGTCTTGACTACGAAGGAAGGAAATCGGCTGATGATCAGTCTGCAAGAAAGGCCTACTTATCCACGGGTTCATTGACAAAACCGCCCTAAGAATGGAGACCAGCTTTCCCCGAAAAAATTCCTTTTTTCTTTTTTATTTATCAAAAAAGGAGGACGCCTTTCGGTTCACAGTATGAGGATCAGACTGATTAGTAATCGAGAAAATCGGACACACCCGCCATGGCTGCAAATTTAACAATTTGCCCCGCCACGCCGCGGACGTGTATGGCTTTAGTCGAACCTATACAGATTCATCATATCCTCGAGAATGGTGGATGTAGAAGGATGAAAAAACATCCAACTAAATTAGATCTTAGTTCAAAGCCTCTAGAATTACAAATCTTGAAAACCATACATTATTGCATATGCTGTTCTTGCATGGCTTGGGACTGGCTCTGTTCTCAGTTTAGAGATTTGTAATCAAATATGCAATGATAAAATTCAGAAATAGTTTATTTTGATATAAAGCTTTCACAACTAATATTACCACCATTTTAATAGCATAAAAACTGATTCAAATCTCGGCCCGAAATGATGACGCCTTTGATTCAAGTTTTTTTAAATCACAACTTATTTCCACCAAACTAAACCCACTGTCAAAAACTCAGTGTTCAAAGCCCGTTGTAAAAAGTGTGAAAGTCATTGAACATGAGGCTCAAATAGGCTTTCAATCGAAGAAAGAGGATACGTCTGCCATGGCTGCAATGGTAATGAGTTGCCTCGCCAAGATGCAGACAATCTCAGTTCCACCGAAGCCGTTCGTACTCATCACAGCCTCTCACAACCGATATCACCAGCATTCTAATCGCTTAAAAAACTAACTGAAAGCGCAGTAGAAAAATGATCCGCCAACATTCTCGTCTCATAAAAGCTGAATGAAAGCACATTAAGCAGATTCCAACTGGGTGGAATCCGCCAACATTCTCGTCTCATAAAAGCTAAATGATCCACCACCGGTTTTGTGAGGGAAAGTGGGAAAGTTATAAAGGTATAACCCAAATAAACCTGGGTCGGGCCGGGTATTGCATTCAATGCAAAATCTATTAATGAGCATTGGGATGAGAATCCTGCTCTTTAATATTGTGAGGTAACCAATATCAATTAAGCGATAGCACGATCCCGTTTGTGTTGCAACTTTACTAACAGGGAGAAAACACAAACGAAAAACACATGCCAATCAAAAAACAGACATCTGCACCCTTTTTTTCTCACATAGACGGCCGGCCGATGACGCCAGTATGTTATGAATTTGCGAGGCTCAGATCCACAACCATGGCGGCACCACAGAATACCTGCCATGGCTGCAACCACCGTGCAGATGTGGTTGCCCAACCAAGATACAGGCAACTGTGTACCAAAAAACGGTTGCGGGAAAATATCATCATTGCCTTGGCTTTTTCTATGCGAAAGGGCTAAATACAATCGGGTAAAGAATTTACTCTATACATTACACAGGCAAGTTAGGGTCGGAACTTCTCGCCAAGATTACAACAACCATCACAGCCATAAAAAGTGTCATAAAACCGATTGAAAGCGTAATTGAGGATACACCCGGCATGGCTGCAAACCTAATCGGTTGCCTCGCCAAGTTGCGGACAACCTCAGCTTTAACTGAACCGAATGAGACTCATTAGAGCCCGTTATAACCAAATCGCCATGGTCAAAATAACAATTACAATTCAGAATCGCAACTTATGCAAGACAAACCATAGGGATAAACCCCTAACAACCTCAAATTGAGTGAACGTTCATCCACACAAACACTGGTCCAAGATTCTGTTACACAAACCATACGGAAAAAAACGTAACAACCTCAAATAGTCACTAAATTTGTGTAAGAGCATAAAACATATGCAATCAAAACACAAAAATTTCATTAGGGCGGGTACCGTTTTTGTTGAAATTTCCAAATTATTTTTGAAAATTGGGGGTTTTGTTTAACAAAAACACAAAAAGCCCTAAAAAATTTAAAAAACAGAAAATTAACGAAAACCTTAAATCAAAGCATAACCCTAAATTTACCTTCCTTTATGTTCACGGGATTTGGTTCTCACCCATTATACCTTTATATTAAAGGTCAGTAGAATCACCCGCAAAAAAAAGAAACCATCAGCCGCAAAAAACAATGAAACCACATACCCATCAACAAAAATCACCCGCAAGCATATTATATCTTTAATATTAAAGAGCAGGATTCTCATCCCAATGAAACCACATACCCATCAACAAAAATCACCCGCAAGCATATTATGAGAGGTGCATCGAGAGATAGTGAGATCTATAACTCGATCTACCATAATACTTCATTGGCTTCAGAGAGAGAAGCGGTGGCAAGAGAGAGAGTGGAATAGTAGTATTATGGTAGATGAAGGGAGAGAGTGGAGGCGAGACACGTACCTCACACGTGTTATACCACCGGTTTTGTGAGGGAAAGTGGGAAAATTATAAAGATATAACCCGAATAAACCTGGGTCGAGCCGGGTATTGCATTGAATGCAAAATCTATTAATGAGCATTGGGATGAGAATCCTGCTCTTTAGTATTAAAGATACAATTATTGAACAGTAGAGAGAAGAACGTTAAATGACTACACATTAAATTGGAGAAATTTAAACTTTATAGTGAAAAATGTAATAAGTATTAGTTTTGTTTCAAATGAACAATTAAAATAATAATCATTTCGATAAACAACTTAACTTCGAAATAAAGATTTTGAGTTAACCGAATATCATAAAAGCATCAGCCACGATTCTCGATAAGTTTATGGTGAAATTGCTTGGCCTCGTGGTCACTCGTGATTGGTTACATGTCAAAGTGAGGCTGCGTTTAGTTAGGGGAAAACATCCTTATTTTCCACAAAATATTTTGTGGAAAACAAGAAAATCAGAGATCGCGTTCAAATCGTCGTTTTTCAACAAAATTTTTTACAAAACACAAAATCCCTATTTTCTCCTTTTATACACAAAACTAGAAAACAATTTTATTTTGTTTTCCCCGTTTTCCTTTTATGACACCCGGATCTATTTCCCCTTTATTTTTTCCGTTTTATACGTTTTTGTACGTTTTTATAAGTTTTTTGATGTTTATGTACGCTTACAGACTTTTTTTACGTTTACGTCTGTTTTTTTACGATTTCGACAATTTTTTTACGTTTTCGTACATTTTCGTCTGTTTTTCTTCGTATTTGTCCGTTTTTTACGATTTCGTCCCTTTTTATATTTTTTTACGTTTTCGTCTGTTTTTTTACGTTTTCGTTCTTTTTTTACGTTTTTGTCAGTATTTTTACGATTTCGACCATTTTTTTACGTTTTCGACCGTTTTTTACGTTTTCGCCAGTTTTTTACGTTTTCGTCCATTTTTTTACGTTTACGTCTTTTTTCCTCCGTTTGCGTCAGGTTTTTTACGTTTTCGTTCGCATTTTTACGTTTTCGTACCTTTTCGTCTGTTTTCTTCGTTTTCGTCCATTTTTTACGATTTCGTCCCTTTTTGACGTTTTTTACGTTATCGTCCGTTTTTTATGTTTTCGTCCTTTTTTACGTTCTTGTACAATTTTACGTTTTCGTCAGTTTGCGTGCGTTCTTGAACGTAAGAAAACGGAAGTAAAAGCACGAAAACGTAAGAAAACAGACGAAATCATAAGAAAACGGACGAAAACATAAAAATGGACGAAATCGTAAAAAACTGACAAAACGTAAAAAAGGACTAAAACTTAAAAAATGGACGAAAACATAAACAAATATACGAAAATGTAGAAAAAACTTATAAAAATATACGAGTCGTCGTGCTGTGCGATGTGCTCTATGGTGAATTTAAAATAGATATGGTCATGTGTGGGTGTGTTTAGAGACGAAATTATTGTTTTTATGTTGAATGGTAGTATTGTGAAGATTTTTTCATGTTGATCGATGTTAAAGTTTACTTTTTTTATTCATTACTTTCTCGTATTACACCTTTTTAGTTGTTTTATAATCTATTTGGTTAGTTTGTAATATTTGTTTTTGTGTTTCGAATATGTCTTTATAATATTACAAAAGTAAATAGAGAATTGAGATAGAAAACAACAACACTTGAACATGTATTCGAGTTTTGCAAAATAGAAAACACAAACACATGTTTCTCTAGCTAAACGCGTTTTTTAACTTTTCAATTGTTTTGTGGTGATGAAACCCCCTCTTTTCCTACAAAACATGAAACATAAAATGATGGAAAATGTTTTCCAACTAAACGCAACCTAACTGTTTGCGTATGATATGTAAAATGTATTTAAGGAAGGATTTATGATGGTTGTGTTGTTTGGTTTTTTCGTGTTGAAAGGTAGAGACCCGAAGGTATGATTGAGATCATGAAGCTCGAGTAACACTTAAACAAACCATCTTTGTAGAGTGTGAGAGTTACTTTGTGTAACGGTTGTGCCAAGTGTATGAACTTACTTGGGGATGTTGTAGAATGTCTTCTATTTTTTTGGTAATAAGATGCCTTCTATTTATAGTGAGACATTAGGGTTTAGTTATAAACATTTTGAGGATCAACGGCTATGGGATGGGGAGGCTACACGTTGATGATCCGAGGGGCATGCAAGGAGACAAAGTGTCATTGTCATATTGGCTCGTACAACATGGTGCTGGTTGTGCGACCCACTGTTAGGTGTTAGATGATACATCCTTAACCGTTAGTGACAGTTTGGGGACAACGACCCGCTACATGAGTACTTATGCGTAGAAGAGAAGCTACTAGACCACATGTGACCTGGGTTTATGAGCAGGTTCCCGTCATGTGAATGTGAATGTGTTGATAGGCCTTTTAATGAGCTTGAGCCATTAATATTGATAAGCTATCACTAATCATAATGAGCACAAAAGTTCCACAAGGAACACTCTCCCAAAAAAGTATAAACCATTCGATATGGTCGTTCATTTCAAAACCAATCCTATGGTTGAGATATAATAAGATGGGCATTTTAGTAATTTCGTAATTTCCCTAATACAATTCACAGGGGTCACTTTATTCTCTTTCATTTCCACCTACCCACCCACACGCACGCACATTCCCGTTAGAAACACACACACACACACCTATTCACCCCACCACCGCCGTCTCACCCCACCGCCGCAACACCATCGTCGCACCCCACCGCTCCTATTCACCACCTTCAGTCGCACCCCACCCTACTTGTTACAAACACACACACACTCCAAATCACTAAAATAAAGATAAAATAGAAAGGGAGAACAAAAGTCTACCATTGTTGAACACCACCAAAATTTTGTTCATATAATTTTTCTAACTTTTATGTGTCAAATGAGACGTGTTTAAGTAAACATTAAAAACTGTCAAAGATCGATTCCAACCCCCCCGTTGATGGAGTTGGCATTGTATGTCGTATAGCTCGTTTACTTTGGAAATGTAAGTTACGTTACATAATGGATGGAATAAAACAAAAATATTTTCGTAAAAATGGTTATATTTGATATAATAGGTGGAAAATTAAATTGAGGAAAATTATGGATTGTTTAAAGTCCTCCCAACCCTAAGAAATCTTGCGGTCCGAGATTTAGTTGGATGTTGTAGTGATGTTGAAAATATATTTGGATTATTTGCACGAATTTGATCTTCGCGTTCCCACGTGAATTCTGGTCCTCTTTTAAAGTTCCATCTTACTTTGACTATAGGGGGGATGCGACTTTGTTTCAGTTGTTTGACCTCTCGGTCCATGATCTCTATGGGTTCTTCCACAAAGTTGAGTTTGTCATCGAGCCGAAGCTCTTTCATTGGAATAATGAGGGATTCGCATAAAAAAAAAATAAAAGATATGCAGATCTTTAAATTTAGAAACTGTGGAAGGTACTGGGACATTATTGATTCATTAGGAAGGCTCAATTGATGCCACAGGGCCTATACCCTTTTAAGGATCATTAAATGGTCTAATAACCGAGGATTAAGCTTTTCCATCGCTTTCTGAATTGGATGACACCTTTCCTAAGTGACACTTTTAACATAACACGATCTCTAACTTGGAATTCCAAAGGCCTTCGCCTTACATTGACGTAACTCCTTTGCCGGTCTCTTGCAGCTTGCAAGCGTTGTCGGATTTGTACTATCTTTTTAGTGGTTTCATGGATTATCTCTGGTCCCGTGAGTTGGACATCTCCAACTTCGGCCCAGCAGACAGGTGATCGACACTTTCGACCATAAAGTGCCTCAAATGGTGCTGCCTTAATACTGGCATGGTAACTGTTATTGTAAGAAAATTATAACCAGTGGTAAAGTGTTCTCCCATCATTTCCAAAAACTATAACACGGGCTCGAACATGTCTTTGAGGTTTGGATGGTCTTTCACTTTGTCTAATAATATCAGTCTGGGATGAACAGCCGAACTCATGTCTAATTGAGTACCCAAAGCACTCTGCATTGACTGCCAGAATCTGGATGTGAAATGACTGTCATGATTCGAGATGATAGATATCGGCACTCCATGCCATGAAACTATCTCCTTTATATACAACCTTGTAAGGGTTTCCATACTATATGTCGCTTTGGTGGGGATGAAATGTGCTGATTTGGTAAGGCGGTCTACAATGACCCAAATTGTGTCATGTCCGCTAGATGTTTTGGGTAGTTTTGAACGAAGTCCATCGTTATTCTTTCCCATTTCCATGAGGAATCTCTGTTTGTATCATGTCGCCAAACATTTGCCACATGATCACCGATGATCGCCTTCATGTTAGGCCACCAATAAAGTTTCTTTAGATTCTGATACATCTTGTCAGAACCTGGGTGGATGGAATACTTCAATTTATGGGACTCATGCATAATCAAGTCCCTCAAATTACCAAGAGTGTAACCAGCTTAGGTTCTTGATACATCGGGTTCCATCAGGATGTACTTCAAATACTTTTTCATTCCCATAAATTCTCAGCTTTAAGTTCTCTTCTTTGATCGCTCTTTGGGCTTTGAGGATATTGTTTGGAATTTTGGGTAAAAAGTCATGACTAATGCCATGGACTCGGAGTAGTTTGATTCTTCCTTCCGCTTACTGCATCTTGCTACAACATTTGCCTTTCCAGGATGGTAACGAATATCACAATCGTAATCTGCTAGCAATTCCTTACCAACGACGTTGCCTTATTTTTAAGTTCTATCAGAATAAGGATATGATTAAGGCTTGTTATGATCAGTGAACACAAATTAAAAACCACTTTGTGGCCATGCAGATAGTTCTCCAATTTAATGAGTGAACACTATTGCTGCCTAATTCAGGTCTTGTGTGTATAGTTCTCTTATGAGGCTTTGAGTTGTCGGGATTCATATTCAATAAAATTTTCTCTTTATTTAACACCGCACTCAGACCTTGGAGTGATGCACACAGTAATTGATAAAATCGTAGTTTTCTACTGGTAATGTAAGATTGACTACACATAGCTTTTGTTTTAGCAGTTTAAAAGCCGATTCTTGGTCTTCGCCCCAGATATACTTCTTGTTTTTCTAGGTTAATTCAGTCAAAGATTTTGCAATCTTCGAAAAACCCATGATAATCTCCGAAGTAGCCGCAAGTCCTAAGAAATTGGCGTATCTCTGGGGTGTGGAGGAGATGCCAAATCCTTGACAGCTTTAATCTTGCGGCGGGTCATAGGTGAATTCCTCGGCTTGTCAATTACGTGCCCAAGAAACTGCACGTACTGCCCAGAATCACATTTGGAGAACTTGGCAGGATAATTTCCCTTTTTGAGTAATTCTATGATATTCTCAGTGATCTTACGTGTATCTTTATTGTTACGGAGTAAAGAGAATATCATCGATGAACACTATCACAAATTTTTCCAAGTATGGTTTGCACACACGGTTCATGAGGTCCATGAACACAGCAGGCGTGTTGGTTAAACCAAATGGCATTACTTGGAATTCATAGTGTCCGTATCGAGTTCTGAAAGCAGTCTTGGGATTATCTTCATCCCTGACCAGAGACGGAGCCAGGAATTTACATTTAGGGGGGCTCGATCCAACAATAACATATAAAATTTACAACAATAACATATAAAATTTCTTGTTTTAAAAGCTAGAGTGAATTTTGAATCGTGCGACTTATGGTAGTAAAGTAACTAGGGATGTAAAAGAATCGGATGATCACGAATGGAGTCTTGTTCATGTCTGTTCATTTAATTTAACCGGACAAGTAAACGAACACGAACGTTTAAACGGACAAATTTTCTTATTCACGTTTGTTTATTAAAAATATAAGTTGTTTATGTTCATTTATATTCGTTCATTAAGAGACTGAACGGACTTTAAACGAACATAAACGATCGAATATAAATGAACATAGAAAAAAAATATAAAATTTATCAAATTATCCTTAATATTTTGTTTTAAAAGTGTTGTTCTTTTTAAACATACCAGTTTTAAAATTTTACAATTAAAAGATATGATATATTAACATAAACAAATTAATGAACATAAACGAACGTTAATGAACACATAATCGGACATTCACAAACATAAATAAACAAACGCGACTTTTGTTCATGTTGATTCATTTAAACTAAACAAATGTAAAATAATGTTCATGTTCGTTTATTTAATAAAAATAAATAAATGAACATAAATGAACGATTTATGAAATGTTCACTATACGTTCAATTCATTTACAATTTAAAGTAACGTATACAATTTCTTGTTTCTTTTTTCTATTAATAATATGAGACAAATGCTAACCCATCCTTGTTTGAAGAGTTAAAATTTAAAAGTCACTCGTTTGTTTTATTCTTAAATTAAATGAAATAAAATTATTCACTTTTCATTCACGTGACTAAGACATTTATATTAAATGCATCTACTACTCTGTTTTATCTTTTTATATTCTTTCTTTCTCTTTCCTCAACCCACATCTTCTTCCTTATGTATACTTCATCTTCCATATTTTGATTCTTCATGTTTTTTCTTCTTATTTTAACATACCACGCATGAATTTATTCCAAGTTACAAAGGGGCGAGTTAGCTGGTTAGGGGGGGCCGAGCACCCTCCATCCCCCCTACTGGCTTCATCGCTGTCCCTGACTCTCAGTTGGTCATAGCCTGATCTTAAGTCAATCTTTGAGTAAGTACTCAAACCTTGAAGCTGATCGAATAAATCATCGATCCTGGGTAATGGGTAACGATTCTTTACGGTGAGTTTATTCAACTCTCGGTAATCGATACACATTCTGAAAGATCCGTCTTTCTTTTTAACAAATAAGACCGAAACTCCCCAAGGCGAAGTACTTGGTCGAATAAAACCTCGGTCTGCTAACTCTTGTAGTTGGTTAGATAGTTCCTGCATTTTTAAAGGAGCTAATCTATAAGGTGCTCGGGCCACTGGTGCCGCTCCTGGCATTAAATCAATTTGAAATTCTACTTGGCGAACTGGAGGGAGGCCGGGTAGGTCTTCAGGAAAAACTTCTAGAAATTCTCTAACTACTGGTATATCTTCCAATCGTCTCTCGTCTGACTTCTTCTCCATTACTTGGGCTACGAAAATTTGACATCCCCTGGATATATACTTTTTGGTTTTTATACAAGATACGAGGTTTAGTAGAGTTTTACTTCGATCACCTCAGATGATTAAAGTTTCACCGTCGATGGGGATCATAGATAATTCTAGCATGATACTTGGATAACCAATCCATACCAATGACGACGTCTAAACTACCGAGTTTAATTGGCATAAGGTCAATTTCGAAAGGTTGGTTTAACAAAATCAGAGTGCAACCTTAGATAACAGTATTAGTGCCTACTAGGTTTCCATCGGCCATTTCAATGTCATAAGTGGTGTCTAGTGTAATTGGTGGGATATTAAGCATAGAAGCAAGAGATATGGATATGAAACTTTTATCGGCTCCTGAATCAAATAATACTCTAGCTAGATGTTGGTTTAGAAGGAACGTACCCGTGACTACGTTCGGGGCGTGGTGAGTGTTCTTGTCCCTCAGCATGTATGTTCTCCCATAGGCACTGTTGTTTGCTTTTGGGCACTAATTTTGTAGTGCCCTTTCTCCCCACAGGTCACGTTCCACAATAAATCACATATTTTTTTTATGCATATTAGCCGAATATGTACAAACACAATACATACACAAGAATTAAATCTACTTGTTGCAAGTCTGACACTTGAGAGTGCAAGGTCTTGTGTGATGCAGGGGTACATATTGACACAAGTGAAGTTCCCCAGTATACCTACGTTTTTAGTTGTGGTGGCATCATAAGCCCGACGTTTCTTATCTTCTATTCTGTTGTTGGTAGATGATCATTGTTGTGGTTTGTTAGTAATTGTTATTGTGGTTATTTATTGGTATTTTGTTATTGTGCGAATATTGTTGATAGTTGTTGTTTGTCTGGTGGTGTTTCTTTTATCATCAAACTTTTGTTTATGATTATTGGTTCCTTGCACAGAACTGTGCTTTAGTATCTGATCCATTAGCCTCTGTGCTATGTTGGTAGCTTCCTCTAGAGTTTGAGGCTTTGAAGCAGTAATGGTTCCTTCAATACTTTGGGGCAATCCCTCGATGAAGACTTCCATAAGTTTCTCAGTATTTGGTACCATATTTGGACATAAGACTGCTAACTCCTGGAATCCTCAAAGTAAGTCTTGAGATCATTCCCTTTACATCAGATTTTAAAATTCATCCTCCATTTTCTTGACCTCGGTTCGAGGACAATACTTCTTTTTTACAGATTTTTTCATTTCCCAGGTGACCTTATAGGCTTCCTTAATTCCAATAGGCTGGGCGAATGAATTCCACCAGGAAAAAGCTTCTTCAGTTAGAGTACCAGTAGCAAATTTTACTTTGCAGTCCTCGGTACAGTTGCTACGAAGAAATACCAATTCAGTTTTTCCAAACCAGCGAATGAGGCCAACAGCGCCTTCTGTACCTTTGAAATTGAAAGGTTGGTAGCTCATAAACTCTTTGTAGCTACATTTTCTTGCTACAGGAGTTTTTCTTTGTTGGGAGTTCCTATTGGTATTGTCAATATTTGTCATGTTAACAGTTTGTGCTTCCAGAGCTGCGGCAACACTATCAGCAACTAGTTTCCTGATGGCGGCCTGAGTCATGGCTGATGTCCTCTTGGGAGCCATTCTATCAAAATTTACAAGAGAAAATAAGAATCCATATAATGATATAGTCATATCACAAGTCATTGTCAAAATTTTCATACATAGTGGTATTGAAATCATTTGACATAGATACTTATTTGATACAAGTTCTAACAAAGAAATACACATCCTTTGATATTACATTGCATGATATAATGAAAAATTTTGGAATCTAAGACTTCCAGAGATGAACATTCTAACAAGCATCTAACTTATTAGGTTTCTCAAGGACTGGTTCACTACCAAGGGGTCGTGGTATGATCCATAATGAGTTATCTAACTCTGCAAAGATAGACTTATCAAAGGGATAGTCTGGTGGTGGTGTAGTTGACCTAACCGGTGATGAAGATCCTACCGATGAAGATAGAGATAATGGAATGGGTGATCCAACAGAAGGCTCAGTGTCTCTAAGTGGTGTAGGTGGAATCATATGCTCAATGTCTTGATTATTAATCATATCCATGATACCTGGGTACAAAGGTTCAAGAAAACCAAATGGTAAGAGAACCATAGTAATCCCAGATACATAAAGATATGAGTAATCGTAATACATGACATAGAATAGGTAACCATGGCATACATAAATTCGTATCATGAAACAGCGAGGTATAACAGAATCACAACTGTATTATGTCATAAATAACTTGTCTTACATAATTTACATAACCAAAATTTGACAAGTGTCGATATTTATACCACACATCCCGTGGTTGGATTCTAAATAAAAGTTGTAAATGACAAGGATCTAGTCTAGTAGTCTGGTGGTCCTCCCTTGTGGTTCTTGAGCTCATGGATCGTGTCCAGAAGACTCTTCATATCTGATCGGTGGCGAACCTGGATATCCTTGATGATCACCTCCAGAGTAGAAATCCTGACGCGAGCAAGAACAATCTTTTAGTCATGCCCCATTTCCTTTCTTTGAAATCCAGCTATCTAGGTACGGGCTTCTTGAAGTTCGGTCTCTAGTCTGTCAAAATCTTGTTGTATGATTACTCGACCATTACCAAGACCTTCTATCTTATCTTCCATATGCTCAATGCACTCAAGAGAGAGCTCATCTAAGTGATTTAAAATAGTCTGGATATGTTCCTCATGGCGCTCCAGACGCATCATATGAGAACTCTCCTCAGTCTCAAATACCTAAGGTGGGGCGGAGGAATCAGTAGAGGAGGATGATAGGAAACGGGCTCGTTTCTGAGGTGGCAGAATCTCTTCGAGAAGAAAGAAATCTCAGGGATCAAATAGTAGTGATAGTGGTAACACTAGAGATGGAGGCAAAATAGTTGGTGGAGCAATAGGAGCTTGTGGTAATAGAATAGGTGATTTATTACTAGTAGCATTATATGCTTGCATGACCTTTATATACGGATCATCGTGGAAAGGTGAGATGGTTAGTGGGGCTGAAAGATCCTTAGATAAATCCTCTGAAGGGTCAGAAGAGGTGTTTCTCGGTGAGGCTGAGGAATAGTCCGGTGAAGCCGAGGTATAGTCAAGAGTATTTGTAGAGGAAAAAGCATCCTTGACATCGGAATCAGATAGGACGATAATATGGTGGGTGGATGAAGACATAATTCTGTGACAACCCAGTGGAAAATAACATAAGTTATTTATATTTTAATTAATAGTTATGTATCATTTGTTAAACAAATCTCTTTACATACTATTCAGAAAATGTAGTGGCACAGAGGACTTTCTTGGATGGAAAATAGTTATAGTTTAGGTTTTAACCTTGTTCTCTATAACTCATGAGCTCTGATACCAATTTGTAGCACCCCGATATTTCAACATAGCACCGAAAGCTAAATTGGGGGTATTACTTCATGAATCAACAGTCATAATCATAGAAAACGGCTCAAAGAGACGTTTTGGAAAATTTAGTTATCATTCAATAATATATCAGAGTTTTACAAAAGGAGGTCCCAAAATACATATAAAACATAACGGTTGAATGATAACAAGTTTGGACGTCTTCAAGTCTGTAACAATTTGTATTTTAGATCAATTTATGAAGAATACTAGTAATCTTATGATCAAACCAAGAACAAGAGTGAGATGTGGGTTGTGATGTTAAAGATAGAATGGATGGAAAATGGATGAATTGTATAAAATGGAATATGGAAAAATGGAACAACCAACCCCTCTCCAAGGCTAGGAGAGGGTTTAAATACCTAAGTGATGGCCGGCCATGGGCTAGGATGGGCCTCCCATGGGCCTTGGGCCGGACTAGATTACTAATCTAATCATTATACTAACTACGAGCTAAGACCTGTTACAACTTGGAAGTGACCGACACTTTTTGTGTTTCCAACAATCTCCCCCTAAGGGAGGTCACTCCAATTTACAAAACTTTAAACCTAGCATACTATGCTTTATCTTTAGTCTTTAGCTCGTACTCTTGACTTTCTCTTGTGAATATGTTGTAGTGATCATTGACTTTAGGATTGAGCTTGTTCCTTGAACTTGTATTTGACATTGTGATCTTGAGCATCTTGAGATCATCAACCAAGCATAATCTCTTTGCCATCTTGAAACTTTGCCATCTTGTGAACTTGCGACT
Source organism: Tanacetum coccineum (assembly GCA_026074375.1). NCBI lineage: Eukaryota > Viridiplantae > Streptophyta > Magnoliopsida > Asterales > Asteraceae > Tanacetum > Tanacetum coccineum. The sequence continues at coordinate 21,707 of BQNB010046424.1, forward strand.
TCTGGACCGACATGCTCATACCATTCTTGAAAAGCTTTAATGTTGCATCTTTCTTGAAATTCTTTAACTTTAACACTTCGACACTTCGAGAAAGATGTGTGGTATCAGAGTAGCGGAAGTCTTGAAACATGTACTTGAGCTTTCATGATGTCTTTATGTTTGTCGGTCGGATATGAGCATGTGGCTATGAATCATGACTCGTCGGGAATCAGCTGCACCAATCATCAGGAATCAACTTTCTTGATGTCTTTATATTTGTCGGTCGGGTATAAGCATGTGGCTATGAATCATGACTCGTCGGGAATCAGCTGCACCGATCGCCAGGAGTACCTGCAGGTTTAGGTTAGTGATAATCAACATATATGGACGAGAGTGTCGGTTTCAGCTGTAGATTGATCTTGTCTATAACACATAAGTATTAGATTCCCCATCGTACGCAGCCTAGTTTCTCAATTATCAGGAACGTCTCAAAGCAGACTTCACGGAAAAGGAGTGTAACCATGTGAGTAACTACCTCACCGATTGATAAGAGAAATTGCATTTGAAAATCAATCGGTGTAATCACTTTACAGAAAATGGTTTTTGTACACACCGAAGTGTTATCATTTCAAAAATTCATTAAAACCGTTATCCATTATTTCCTTGAACAAGTTTGATTCTTATAGAATCGCACCACGTTTCTTTCCAGGTTGTCACAATTTTGTTCATAAAAATCGCACAGAGTTACCACCATGAGCTTGTTTGATGTTGCTCAAGTCATGATTTCCATCTTCATTGTGAATACGCTAAGTATCCCACTCGGACGTTCTTGCAAAATACAAGGAAACTTTTCGTAGGACGTCTAATGATATAATTGATATTCACATTTGTGTGAGTATAACTAGCTAAGATATGACAGGTGTCCTAATGAGATTAATGGATGATCTCTTTTGGCTCTAAGACTCAATGGTGCACTATTTTAAAATTTAGTGATCGGAGGCTGGACAGACTGCCACCATTTCAATATCAACTAACTCGGAGTAGAGAATATCGATAGAAATGCGTGTAATCTCGTGAGAAATGAAAAAGAGTATTTTGATGAGACCTTGATTGGCTTAGGGAGGGTTGTGCATAGCGTCACGTCCATACTGTCCTACAAAGCCAGAGCCTACACATGAGTTGTTTCTGACAGCATATGTCATTGACCCGTTTTTTTTTTGCCTAAGTGTATTGGAGGTCTTCTTTATTTTTCACCCTTATCCTTAGATTTCTTTTTCATTCTTCAACCCCTATACAATGCTTACACTGAGATCTGTCATAACTAACACCATGTTGGGTTGTTCCAGTGTTACTCCATCTCAGTCTGCAATAATCCATAGTCACACTTTTTTCTCCCTTTTTTACATCAACCTAGACTTCTAGCACTAACAAGTGGATATCCCTGGGTAATACACTCGGTTTCTGGCTGGATCATATGGGACTGCATACCTAAGCCTAAACACCTAGAACTTCATAAAAATTAAGAACATGGTCGGTCTTTTGGGTATTCATCACAATCTTCCAAAAACAGTTGTGTTGAAAATTCAATCAAATCAAATCCACTAATCTTACAACCCTCCTCACATAATTAAAACTCATTCAAGATCTCTGAAAGTTCTTTTTGTGTGTAGCATAAAATTAACTCAAGACCCGTAAAAGATCAACACAAAAAGAAACTAATCATCATCGATCTAAGTAGGTTAAAAACCCAATTGTGTTATTCGAAATTAAAGATAGTCCTTATAATAAATCTGTTATAAGCTATTCTTTCTGTCGATTGACACACTCAAGACATCAATTAAAACCTACCCGAGACCTCTTTATAAGAGACCTTGAAGCTGTCGATCCTTGTGGTAAAGAGTGCATCGGAGTCTTGGGCATATAATAAAATAATGATATTTTGATGATTGATGTGAAGTCTAATTTTTCTTATCAACGATTGATTTGTTGTAATGGAGATAAAAGAGTGTGAATGAAGTAGTAAGAGATTTGGTTTGGGAGTTGACTAGATAAGATAAAGGAGAAGTGGAGGCGAATGAAAAGGTAGTTAGGGTTATAAGTGAGTCATATTAGGGAGTTATTGATATTATAAATCCTTGTATCTTAATTGAATATTATGGACCCTGGTATAATTAAAAAGGCAATATGGGCCAATTACTTTTAAATTGGCTGCCGAATAATGAATATGGTGTATTAATGGGGTGAGTTTATTTATGGAGCCCTGTACAACGGTTTGAGTATTAAATGTTTCATATTAAAACTAAATTTAGCTAAATGACTCACTTGGGATGATTTTTTGCTATATTTAGCTGTTAATGATTACATTTGTACTTTATGATGACAAAGTGAGAATGTGACGAGACCGGGATCAATTTGGATAAAGAATCATGAAACTTAAAGGCTAGATTTGGAATTAATTTTTTGTGATTACGAAGTCGATCGGGTATCACTTATTTGAGATTGAAGTGGTCATTTTAACGAAGGTCGAGTTCCTTATTATAATCTTGATGTCGGGGTTGGTTGGATTCATGATTGTCAATAATAACGTTGCTCGATGCTTCATTTAAGTTTAAGACTTGGTTTATCTAGTTTCCCAGCAGTCAAGGGTGGATGTGGAAGACACTGGTGAACTATCACATAAAGAGAGTTACATTGTAGTACACATGTCACACCGCTTAGTCCGTTGTGATAATCGCAAGAGGTGATAGGAAAGTCTCAGACTTTGCCAATGGAATTGAGTACTTAGAGAATTTGCTATGAGCACAAATTTCTCTACACCGTTTCTTCCAAATTGCGCAAGCTGTCTTAAGTCACAAGAACGGAAAATTCTACTTCAGTATTCAAGTTTGGTATATTGGGTTTACTTCATCAGTGGTTACTTCAAATAGCCTCGAAACGATTGGTAACCATGATAGCCAATAGAGTACAGTTTATGAGTAGTAGATTTAGATCAGCTATTGATTTCTCACTGGTTTAGATCTGACTGAATTTTTAATCCTCACACAAGTACTCAAATAAATGCGCGTCCAAGGTGTTGCTGACTCTGACATTCGTAAATCTCAAGGTGAAGGAGAAAGATCACCTTGAGCCTTTGCCCTTCGTTGTTCTTGAAAGCATGACCATGGGTGCAATCTTTCTTGTATTTTTTTAAAGTTAGGCCATGCCGGGAAGACAAATGTCCTAACCGCAGAGAATATCAGCGCTTTAAACTATGGCTTTTGGTGCAATTCTTCTTCAGTCACAAATGGGGAATTGAATACTCGATAACATTTTGTAAGCATTATTTGACTTTCCAGGGGGAATTGGATGTACCTGTGGGACTTTGTATGAATTATCATGAAAAGCTGGATCAGATCATTACAGCTTAACTTAAAGGAGCAGTAAAGATGTTGATGTTGGTAATCTTACAGTTCCTTTTGTACTTAATTATTCCAACAAAAAAATAAGGCTTGTTAGTAAGCTTTGAAACTGATCAAGATAGGATTGTGATAGTTATGTGGGGAAGCATTTAAAGCTTCAAAATCAAGAATATGTGGTGCACGGAATAAGTGGTAAGCTAATCAGAAGCTACTCCAATAACAGAAGTGTATGGTTACTTAGTTTCGGTTGCCTAATACAGTAATTTCTAACCTAAAAGTACTACAAAGATGCTTATTATGTTGGAGTGTAGACTTGAAGTCCAAACACCACAAAAGACTCATCCAGCATATGAAGCTTCATAGAATTTCTTGTTCTTAATCATTATTTACGGTGATTCATCCATAATCATCTCAAGCACCGACAATTTCTTTACAATCACCAGTAGATCTTTGTTGGGAATTCACTTTTATGTGACGACATTACAGAATTACCATAGTTTATCATAGTCGCATACGCGAGGACTAGAATAGGCAACTATGTATAGTTTAGATGCATATGGGCTATATATACCCCTCTATGGCTTCCATAGAGGGGTTGAGTCATTTGGCATTTGTTGAGTCATTTGTATCCTTCATCCATTTTCCATCTAATATCACAACTCCATCTTTCATCTCACTACCTTTTCTCACTAAAATGGCTATCATGTGGTTTGACTCACCAAGACCACCGGATCATAGTTTTAGTGAATTCTTCAATTTACGACGCTATTTATTTCACTGTTATTTTTTTCTCTTTCTCGTACGCGTTCACTTTTAATTCTTATTATATAGTTAAATTGCGTAAGCTAAAAATTATCATTTAACGTAAACGGACACCAAACAAATTGAAGTTTACGTCAAAGCAAGCATTATGTTATTTTTCGAAAATAATAATTAATTTTTTTATTTATTTTTAGTGGTTACGTAAAACGTTTACGTTTCGTAATTAAATACATTTAGGCATACCCGAAACCACTAAAATTAATCTACGCTTCAACAAATAACCATTATTATTTTCAATGACCAAAGTTTTATAAAACTTTATCCATAACTACATATGTTTCGTCCCATATATATAGATAATCAACAAAGAAAGACAATTGATACAAGTATACATTATAATCAAAAGCTACAACTAATAAAAGTACAAGTATACTTTACATTTTTTTACTACATCTTTTTAACTAATACTTGTATATTTTTACCAAGAAAATAGCTAGCAAAACTCTCCACATTTTCATGGGATGATTCATGCATTAGGGGACATAGAAGCACAAGTCTTAATTAGCTAGCAATGTACATCTTAGACCTAGTAAGACTTGACTAATTTCCCCCATTTCCATCATTCTTGCCCAACGAGATAAACACACTTCATTGTTACTTGGTAAAAATCAACTTATTCTCTCTTTTCTCATATCCTAGCCACGTCCAAAACCCAACACCCTTAATCATTCCATAAAATTTATTTTACTTCATTTACAAACATCCCTACATCATATCTAAGACCTACCATGAAGATTTGAAGGCTTGGTTAAGTATTCTTAAGGCTTAATCTAAGTTAGGGTTTCATCATTTATTTTCAAGCCAAGGGTATAAATCACAAGGGTATGTTTCACCACTCATTCACATAAGGTTATCTAAGACCCTAATCATTCATATATAGGGGCTGTTTTGGTCCGAAAAGTTAAGCATGGATTTTGTGTTTTATAAAAATACTACATATTACAAGGATCGTAAGCATATAAAGAACTCGAAAAACCGATTTATAATGAAGGAGATACGTTAATAACAAGTTTATAATAATTAATACTTTTATAAAAATAATTTTATAAAAGAGTTACTGTTCATCAGGGACTTTATTTTTGGAAAAACATCATAAATAAATAGAACATTTAATTACGAGAACGTGCTCGAAAGAATCGCTAAAAACGGAGTTAAAACGAGTAAGATACGACGTTTCAAAGTTATCGAACATTATTTATAAAAGCTAAAAACCCGTAAATGCTTCAGCAGCTACTGAAATTCAGTTTTGAGGACCTTCGGTTCCGATTGAGCCGAAGTGTAAAACTACAAAGTTGTTCGGAACGACATTTTACATAAACCTGTCGATTTTCATAATTTTCGGATGTATAGTTTGTAAACTAGACACTTTTCCTGACATGAATAGTGTTGGTTCGTTTTTAATAAAAAATTTGCGAAACATTTTAGAATCACTTATATAATATTTATACGTGTTTTTAACTTTATAAATATTATTTTGCAAGACGATTAAATTACTTATACGATAACATTATGTAAGTAATAACACATTAAATCGAGTATTTCTGGCGAATAATTAAATTATTAGACAAGTATACTATCGTTGCATATACAATTACGTGGACACTTATTTTTCAAGATACAAATTTATATTGCTTAAATTTTATAAATTAAACAAATGCGATTAGATGGTGATGTAGCTATATAGAATTATATATGGTATTAGTTAATCAAGATGCTTAGTACTTATACGACGTGTATTTAATTAGGTTGTATTCAGTCATTACCGTGACGCATTTTCTGTTATCTTCGGATTATCACTAACTCAAGGTGAGTTCATAGCCCTTTTTCCATCTACTTGTTTTACAAACTCTACGGGGTGAAAATTATGCTTGGTTTTATATGGCAACAAGTGTTTTTAAAGCTGTATGATATCAAGAATTATTGCATAAGTTACCATATTGCCATTTAAGTCCCTACCAGATCATGAACCGTTAATTACCACTATTGTAAGCACGAGTGTTGTAGATAGATCTATCGGTGCATTTAACATTGAGATGAATTTTTAGGTTGCTTGGCAAGCATCCTATATCTATTTAGGGCAAAAATCTAGTTAAGGCTTCGGGGTCATGAGCTTAGTGCAATAATACAAGTTTTTGGACTACTGAATTTGTTTCATAGTCTACTATTACCTAAATCTTGTGATCCACTCTTTTACCGATAAACCTATGGATTCACTCAACCTTTGTGTTGACTTTTAGCATGTTTAATTTCAGGTCCTAAGATATAAGCTTGGATGGGAGCCGTGATGGATATCAATGAAGATGGATTCTATGTTTATTATAATTCGATGCAACTTTTTATCCTTAAAAACTTAAGTCATCTTTTGGGTTTATGAAACTTTGTTTAACTAAAAATGTATGTTGAATGTTTATGACTTCTAAAACTTATGGGACCTAATGTATAACTCTGATATTTTGCTATGGCATCGAATGAATCTTATTTTAAACACCCTTTTAAGGTCGTTTCCTATATCTTGTTTGTTGTGCTATGAAGTCGCACCCCAATGCTACTATTCCGCTGCCTGTCCGATTTTGGGGGTGTGACAGATTGGTATCAAGAGCCAAGGTTATAGGGAACTGGGTCATTTTCAAAACCTAGTCTATAACCAAAATTTTTAAAGACTTTCTTTTCTTTCATTTTCAAAATACAGAATCCTTCATCGCTTATCCGATATCCGCGCGCGTATTCCCTGATCCTTACTTACTTTTCCGATTATCATTATTGCATTATATAATTTTATATATAATACTTGGTTTAAATTTCGATCTCTTACGTCTATCTTCTAGCGTATTGCTATTCATTCGTATCGGTCGATTATATAAATATTGACCATTCTGATTAATTCATGATTATTATAAGATTCTTATTTCCTCCGTTAGTATCATATACCTCGACTCGACATACTCTTACAAATTCTTACCGAATTTTGTACGTGTGTTGCCATAATCATGCCGCCTAGGAGATTTAAGAAGAAATCTGTTAAGAAGTTAGTGGAAAGACGTGTGGCTAAAGCTATCGAAGAATACGAAAAGACTAGAGCTGACTCCAGCAATGCTGGTGGATCTGGATCAGCAAGTACTGGAGGAATTACTGATGTGCATGGATGTTCGTATAAGACATTTATGAACGGCAAGCCTCACTCTTTTAAGGGGACTGAAGGCGTAGTCGGACTGAAACGTTGGTTTGAAAAGATGGAGCAAGTGTTTGAGATCTGTAAATGTGCTGAAGATGACAAAGTGAAGTTTACTATGTGCACGTTCGAGGGTCGTGCTCTAACCTGGTGGAACGGAAATGTTCAAACTTTGGGACTTGCTAATGCAAATCAGATCCCCTAGAGCAACGTGAAAGCTATGATGACTACTGAATACTGCCCAGCAACTGAAATCCAAAAGATGGAGCAAGAGCTTTGGACTCTGACTCTGAAAGGAGACGACATCGAGGCATACACCAATCGTTTCCATGAACTGGTTTTGATGTGTCCTGAATTGGTGTCCACTGAAAGCAAGAAGATTGAAAAGTACATTCGTGGATTTCCTGAAAGAATCAAAGGAAATATCACTTCTTCAAAGCCTGCGACCTTGCATGAGGCAGTCAACATGGCCCGTGAACTGGTCGAGCAATCATTTCAGGGTAGGGCTGCTAGAATTAGTGAAAGCAATAAAAGGAAATGGGAAGACAACCAAAGAAACACCAACCACAATAACCCTAACTACAACAATAACCCCAACAACAACAATAACCGCAACCGAAACAACAATCATCACCATCAACAAAACAGGAGACAGGAAACTGTCAGGGCATATGCTGCAGCTCCAGCTGAAGGTAAGGTTTATGCTGGGAATCTACCAAAATGCAATCGGTGCAGCTTACATCACCATGGACCGTGTCCTCAAAAGTGCACGAGATGTCAAAGAATGGGTCACAGGGAGAAGGATTGTAGAGCTAGGCTTCCGGGTGCAGGTGATAACTTTCAGTAGAATATGACGTGCTTTGCGTGTGGTGAGAAAGGACACTACAAGAACAAGTGTCCCAAGGCAGGGAACCAGCAGAATGGGGGAGCCTATGCGAGAGCTTATGTGGTGGTTGAAAATCCACAGCAGAATCCGAATGTGGTCACGGGTACGTTTCTTCTTAATGATCACTACGCTTGTATCCTCTTTGATTCGGGTGCTGAGAAGAGTTTTGTATCTTCTGCATTTACGCCTTTTATTAATATTACCCCTGCCACTTTAAACATTAGTTACGAAGTAGAGTTAGCAGATGGAAAGGTGGTTATTACCAACACTGTTTTACGAGGTTGTACCTTAGCTTTATATAACCATCGTTTCAAAATTGATCTACTCCCGACCCGACTAGGAAGTTTCGATGTCATTATTGGCATGGATTGGTTGTCATACCACCGAGCTGTCATAGATTGTTATGAAAAGATTGTCCGTATCCCTCTTCTGAATGGCGAGATTCTTGAAGTTCAAGGCGAGAGGCCGGAAAAGGATCCTGGATCACTTGCGTGTATCAAGGCTGATGAGAAAAAGCTTGATGACATCCGAGTTGTCCGAGACTTCCCTGAGGTATTTCCAGATGATCTGTCAGGTTTACCTCCTGTGCGTGAGATAGAATTCCGCATCGATCTGATTTCAGACGCGTCACCAGTTGTTAGATCCCCATACCGATTAGCCCCTTCAGAAATGTTAGAGTTGTCGAACCAGCTAAAGGAGCTTCAAGAGAAGGGCTTCATTCGACCCAGTCATTCTCCATGGGGAGCACCCGTGCTTTTTGTCAAGAAGAAAGACGGTGCGATGAGAATGTGTATTGACTATAGGGAATTAAATAAGTTGACTATAAAGAACCGCTATCCTCTCCCCAGAATTGACGACTTGTTTGATCAATTACAAGGTGCGTGTTGTTTCTCCAAGATAGATCTTCGTTCCGGATATCATCAGTTGAGAGTCCGAGAAGAAGATATACCGAAGACCGCGTTTAGAACCCGATATGGGCATTTTGAGTTCACAGTTATGCCATTTGGGCTGACGAACGCTCCAGTAATATTCATGGACTTAATGAACCGCGTCTACAATCCGTATTTGGACAAATTTGTAATTGTGTTCATTGACGACATCTTAATCTACTCAAAGTCAGAAGAAGAACATGAAGTCCACCTAAAGACGATTTTAGACTTACTCAAGAAGGAGAAGTTATACGCCAAATTTTCAAAGTGCGAATTTTGGTTGAAAGAAGTCCAGTTCCTAGGACATGTGGTCAACTGTGATGGTATCCACGTAGATCCTAGCAAGGTTGAGTCGGTCAAGAACTGGAAAACCCCTGAATCACCAGCAGAAATTCGTTCATTTCTAGGATTGGCGGGTTATTACCGAAGGTTTATCGAGAATTTCTCCAAGATCGCCAAGCCCCTCACTCTGTTGACTCAAAAGAATAAGACATATGTGTGGGGCGATAAACAAGATGAAGCTTTCCGCATTTTGAAGGAGAAGCTATGCAATGCTCCAGTGTTAGCACTCCCCGATGGACCAGACGACTTTGTGGTCTATTGTGATGCATCGAAACAAGGTTTTGGGTGCGTGCTGATGCATCGGGGCAAAGTAATAGCGTATGCGTCAAGACAGTTGAAGAAACATGAGAATAATTATACCACCCACGACCTGGAATTGGGTGCGGGGGTGTTTGCCCTTAAAATCTAGAGACATTATCTTTATGGGACAAAAAGTGTTATCTACACTGACCACAAGAGTCTCCAGTACATCTTTGACCAGAAAGAGTTGAATATGCGCCAGAGACGGTGGATCGAGCTGCTCAGTGACTACGAATGTGAAATCAAATACCACCCGGGCAAAGCAAACGTGGTGGCAGATGCCTTAAGTAGGAAAGAAAGACTCAATCCAAGGCGAGTACGTGCCATGAGTATTACTATTCATTCTGGACTTAAGACTAAGATTTTGGAAGCACAAGGCGAAGCTTCCAAGGATCTCAAAGCCCCAGCTGAATGGCTAAGAGGATTGGAAAAACACTTTGAGCGATGAGATGATGGTGGAATTTACTTCTTCGATTGTATCTGGATTCCATCAGTTGGTGGTGTAAGGAAATTGATTATGGATGAAGCTCATACTTCAAGATATTCAATACATCCGAGTGCGGATAAAATGTACTATGATCTGAGAGACTTGTATTGGTGGCCTGTTATGAAGAGAGACGTTGCTAAGTACGTTAGCAGGTGTCTTACGTGCTCTAAGATTAAAGCCGAACATTAGAAACCCTCGGGATTACTTCAGCAACCAGAAATCCCTAAATGGAAATGGGAGAAGATAACAATGGACTTAGTCACAAAGTTTCCTAGAAGCAGCGGTAGGTATGATGCGATTTGGGTAATTGTGGATAGATTGACCAAGTCGGCTCACTTCTTACCTATTCGTGAAGATTACAAAACGGAGAAGCTGGCGAAGATGTATATCAACGAGATTGTAGCTCGACATGGTGTGCCGGTGTCAATTATTTCAGACCGAGATGGTCGATTCGCGTCACACTTATGGCAAGCTCTTCAGGAAGCGTTGGGTACAAGACTAGACATGAGTACAACTTACCACCCTCAGATCGACGGTCAGAGTGAGCGTACTATTCAGACACTGGAGGATATGCTTCGAGCCTGTGTTATGGATTTTGGTGGCAGTTGGGATACTCATCTTCCATTGATTGAGTTTTCTTATAATAACAGTTACCACACAAGCATTAAGTGTGCACCATTTGAGGCTCTGTACGGGCGGAAATGTAGATCCCCCGTAATATGGACTGAAGTTGGAGAAAGTCAGCTTATTGGACCAGAAATTGTGCAAGAAACGACTGAAAAGATTTTTCAAATCAAGGAAAGATTGAAAACGGCAAGAAGTCGCCAGAAAAGCTATGCTGATAAGAGACGTAAGCCTCTTGAATTCGAAGTTGGAGACCGAGTGTTACTGAAGGTATCTCCATGGAAGGGAGTGGTACGATTTGGTAAGAAAGGAAAACTAGCACCACGATATGTCGGACCATTTGAAATCATCGAGCATGTTGGACCGGTGGCTTATCGGCTGAAGTTACCCCAGGAGCTAAGTTTTGTTCACGACACGTTTCATGTGTCAAACCTCAAGAAATGTTTGGCGGAGCCAGATGTTCAGGTGCCTTTGGATGAGATTGAGATTGATGAAAATCTTCGTTTTGTTGAAGAACCTCTTGAGATCGTGGAACGAGATGTGAAGAAGCTAAAGCGAAGAAGAATCCCATTAGTCAAAGTTCGTTGGAACTCTCGGCAAGGAGCTGAGTATACCTGGGAACGAGAAGACCAATTCCGGAAAAAATATCCGCATCTTTTCTCCGAACCCATACCTTCGTCAAATGTCGCAACTTGAGCCTTGAGGACAAGGCTCATTTAATGGAGAAGGACTGTAACAATCCATATTTTTGATCAATGTACGACGCTATTTAATTCACTATTTATTTTTAGTATTGTTCGTGTTTGCTTTTAAACCGTAAATGTTAAGTTAAATCGCGTAAGCTAAAAATTATTGTTCAATGTAAACGAGCGTCAAACAATTAAATGTTTACATCAAGCAAGTGTTAAGTAATTATTTTGATGATAATTATTAACTCTGTTTATTTTTTTTTTATTGGTTACGTAAATTGGTTACGTTTCGCGATAAAATAAGTTTAGGCATTCTCGGAACCACCAAAACTTTTCTACGCTTCAACAAATACCCACATTTATACCCAATACCTAAAAATCTACAAATAACAAATATCTCACATATGCCTGCATAACGGATTGGGTACACAGGCAGAAATATCACAAAAAATTCTCAACATGGTCTTTTGTACATCACTTGTCATTAAATCCTAGCTATGCTTACCATCCTTTGACAGAGATTTCCATGTTTTTCTCATCATGTCTCAAGACTTCCTATTCATCTTTGACTAGCCATGTGTGATATAAAAGAAATTCACTAGCAACTAGAACACACACATTTCATTTGATATTAAGTTTGTTGTAAAGACACAAGAAAACCTCTCCTCCTCCCCCCTCCTAGCTCACGGCTCACTCAAACAACATACCAAATCCTTACAAAATTTTATTTACAACAATTACACACATTCCTACATGATATCTAAGATAACCTAAGATGTTTCGAAGGGTTGGTTTAAGGTTTACAATGGTTAATCAAGCATGAAGCAAGATTAGGGTTTTGGCTTGAATTAGGGTTTTCAAGAGTTGCAAGCTAGGGTTTTGTTGCTAAACAAGTGTGTAGATCTTGTTGTTCATCGTCATACATCTCATTAAGGTTATCTAAAGCTCTTTATGTCGTTACATTAATCATCTTTATGTGTATATATGTTCTATATAGCAAAATCACCATTAGGTTACTTTTAAACATGTGGAATGGATTTTTACTTGTGATTATGATTTCATGTGATGTAAAGGACTTGTTGATCTTGGGCAAAATATGGATAAATGGACTATATAATATATGATACTTATAATATAAAGAGTTATAAAGGACTTGTGGTAATTTATGAAGTTAAAAAGTATATAAAAACAAAGTTATATAAAGAAACCCCAAAAGATATATAGGGGCTGTTTTGGTTCGTGTATGGTAACAGCCCTATGATATTTTATAAAGATAGTACACCTCATGACAATTCCAAATATGTAAAGAACTTGAAAAACCGCTTTATAACGAAAAAGATACGACAAATATACGTTTTACGTTAATACCGGGTTTTATAAAAAGTTACTGTTCATCAGGGACATTTATTTATGAAAACATCATTAATATGATAAAACTTTTAAAAACGAAGGAGTGCTCGAAAGAATCGCTAAAAACGGATCTATAACGAATAAAATACGACGTTTGCGAGTTTACGATAACTAAAACTATAAAAATAAATTTATAAACTGGTGTAAACAGTAAAAGTTACTGTTCACCAGTAGGTCCAACTTTTGAAAATATCAAATTTTGATAACTCGTTTTAATACGAAAGCGTGGGCATAAGAAACGTCAAAATCGGGCTTAAAACGCGAAAGTTACGTCATTTTTACTAAAGAGTCATTTATAAACGTTTTCACTTTATAAACGCGATTTCTCTAAAACGATTAGATGGTGATGTGGCTATATAGAATTATATGTGGTTTTAGTTAATCAAAGTGCTATATTACTAGGGAGTTTCATAATGAGGCCTCTTCGGGGTGGCCTATCGACGAGTTGTTGGATTTACGATTTAAAGTGTCCTAGCTCATCATACGTCACTACATGACCTCTTAATTATGATAGCCCGAATGATAGTATGATTAGCTATATAGAATTATGTATATTACTTGTTCTTAGTACTTATACGACCTATATTTTAATTAGGTTGCCTTCGGATTCCTTCGTGGTATTTTTCTATTGTGATATACTTTGATGATTACCATTCACTCGAGGTGAGTTCATAGCCCCTTTTTACTATCAAATTGTTTGCCAGCTCTACGGGGTAAAATTACATGTTTGTTTTACTATGGACACAAGTGTTTTTAAACTGTATGCTATCCAGATTATTGCATGAATATTATTGCCTAAGTTACCACTATTGCCAATTAAGTCCCTACCAGATCATGAACCGTTAATTACCACTATTGTAAGCGCGAGTGTTGTGGATAGATCTATTAGGACTGACAATCCCCACCTTGAATTTCTGGCACAAGTTGACCATGGTGCATTTAACATTGAGATGAATTTTTAGGTTGCTTGGCAAGCATCCTATATCTATTTAGGGCAAAAATCTAGTTAAGGCTTCGGGGTTATGAGCTTAGTGCAATAATACAAGTTTTTGGACTACTGAATTTGTTTCATGTTATATTACCTAAATTCTTGTGGATCCACTCTTTTAGCCAATAAACCTATGGATTCACTCAACTTTTTGTGACTTTTTTAACATGTTTTAATTTCAGTGTTCCTAACGATATAAGCTTGGGATGGGAGCCGTGTTAGGATTATCAATGAGATGGATTATTGGTTTGTATTATATTCGATGCAACTTTTTATGCTTAAAACTTAAGTTCATCTCACACCCCTAAAATATCAGAGTTATAATGGCAACTCGAGGGCGTGTGACTTCTTGATTATATGTACTTTAAGCAATAGTAAGAACGAATCTATATGAGAGTTTTCAGAAATTGAGATCACTTGATTAGGAAAGTGAATAATGTGATTAAAACACTCAGTGAAGCTTAAAAATAGCGGTTACTCCATCGTTCTTTAAAAAAAAAAAAAATTTAGTACAAGTGATTTCAAAAATAACGGAATATGACTGCAATTGCATGAGGACTCATATAGGCATATTCGTTCTTGAATACTCTGAGAACAACATTGCTAAAGTGTCAACATAAAGTTGGTGAGTTCATAGGTTTGTTTAAGCAGAAAATGTAGTGTTTGTGATCACAAGATTTCATCCAGTTATGACAATTATATCAGATACAAGTCGCATTAAATTGCATTATATTGTCTAAGTCATGACACCGAAGCTCGTTACATATACTAACTCAATAAAGGATGCCCTTGCAGGTGTCTTAGAACCCGGGACACCGTGGTTGACTCAATATGATACTGTGTTTTACTTGGGACTATGGTCAGAGTCCAAGCAACATGGATTGTCAATCCCGATAGATCTATCATAACGCTTGCGCTCACAAAGATTGACGGTTTGCATGATAATCGCGGCAAATATAGCAACTTGGTGTAAGATCGGGACTTAGACCAATCAGTAATGGTATATCGTACTTGAATTCACACTGTTTGAAATAAAGCCAATGTTTCTACCGCCCTCAAAGATGATTTAAAACAGTAGAGTAGGGGCTATGAAAATCACCTTTGTCGGATATCGCTGAGCTTGGAATAGGGATTACGCACGTTCAAAATAGCGGTATCAGTTCAACACTAAGTAGATTTAACAATTACGGAGTTTACAATCTAAAATTAATGTATTCAGTAAATTATGCAATTGGTCAAAAGGGTATTGTCGTTTAGGAGTTAACGTCTTACGTTCTGACTGCACTGCATAGTGTTGATTAAACCGTTGGCTCTAGGAATGGCTTTAAAATTTAGTACCTTGTATATAAGGAATTTTATACTATTTCGGTCACAATTATATTCACAAGCATGTGGATTTAATCTATGAAAATATAAAATTATTTGTAGTCTACTAAGTATTATATTTCTCATCGGTTATTTATTTTATATCGTTGTCGTTGATACTTAGTGAAATAATCGAATTTATATTTACGGTTCGCTCAACGCGTTTAGTTTCTATTAGAAATATTTATTTGTTAATCCCTTGACTTCATTTATAACAGTATATATCACGTGTATATATTTTATATTCTTTTATTCTTATAACTTTTCATGTTTAAAACTCGAATAGACTTAAAATATATTTAGCGTTAAATACGTTTTTATAAACCGCGTTAATTTATCTAATCGTTTAAAACTTAGTTTCGTCGTCATCTATCTAAACGTGTTACTTAATAAAATTATAGGTTCGTTAAATGATTTCCCAACCCATTCGGACTTGGCTGGCACAACTCGAGGACTCGAACAACCTGCATGTTTTCCCATGTTCCCTTACGTCCCAATAACATAAAACAACTTACACATATGGGCCTTATGTATACATGCAAGTTGCTAATTATCTCATGCATTATTCTATACAAGTATAAGACCCACGTGGCCCTTGTTTTTCCCTTTCCTTTTCTGATTTGCTGTCGAACACAAGCAGTAGCTTCAGGGCTACTGTTGTGTCTTCTTCTTGCATGTAATTCTTGTATTGCATATGTATTTCTTACGTCTAGGTCCACAAGTTGTGTGCATGCATTAAAATATAACCCACATGGCCATAATTCTTTTCCTTTTTCTGCTTTTGGGTCGAACTCAGACAGCCACTGCTGTGGTCTTTGACTCTCACCCACGCACTCCTAATCATTTATATATATAGGTTTTTCATCTTTATTACATTGTATATGTATGCGTGTATAGTTATCTTTCCATTAAACCCACATGGTTCTATCCCGATAATGATAGTCACGGGATAAATAAGGGTCGAAGCTAAGGTGGGTTGGTGTTGCGAACTCGTGCTTTTCAACAAGGGTGGCAGTAGCCTGATCATGAAACCACAAGAACAGTAGTTTGGCACGAGACAACAAGGACAACAGCCTGGTCTCGAAATAATGGTGGCAGTGAGGTCTTGATTCAAAACCCTAGTATTTTATGTGTCTCCACGTTTTCGTACGAGTTTTTAAAGTCGTTGTAATTTCTCTTGGTTTCGTTACTAGTTCTTCATGTATATGCAGGTTGTTTACTAAAGTTACTAAGCTTCGTTTACTCTATACATGGTACGACTACATTCTTTTCATATTTGATTATATGCGAACCTTGCATGGTTTATACCATGCAAGTCGTGTACGTGTCGTGAAAAGCCGAGGTTTGTTAGACTACAAGAAATTGACATATGAAGGTTAATTTATGAGGACGACTTACCGAGGTCCTAAGCTCGTTGAAAGATGGTGGTGACGAAAGAACTCGAACCTCTCTTGCTTCACCCCTTTATAACCCGACGTTCGCCTAGCTTGTGCCCTCCACAAAGTTTGAATTTGACTCGTATAATTTTACTTATTGTTTTCAAGTTTTTAGTTGTGAGTCATTTGTTCATGCATGGTGTCTATTTATACTACAAGGTGCTTACCAGTTCACTGAAACCATGCATGTGAATGATATTATTCACATATACTATTAGGGTATGATACTATTTGTAATGATCACCTTTCTTATAATGCTGTTGAGGAATAGTTACTATTTGTGAATTGAAATGGAAATGATATTGAAACGTAACAGGTGAATAGTCTCAAAAGGTGTAGGACACTAGATGTAAGAATGAAATGATTGTGTTAGCTTGTTTATTTTGAATTCATATCTACTGATTGACTTAGATAACATTTTGTATTTTTGAGTTTTTAGGAGATGCAACGTCAAGTTGTATTGTTGATTTAGTAAAGTCTAAATATTGGTTCATTTATATTTTATTTATTGAAGTATGAACGAGATCACAAAATAATATAGTCGTACGATTTTGTTTCGTACTGCGTGAAAATTATGATTTTTATTGTTACGCGATCTCTAAAGTACCCCTTTTTGATCCGTAAATAAAATGATGATTTATGTGCGTTATTTTAATTTTTTTAACTAGCGCAAAATGTTGTATGCCGCTTGAAGGATAACTTTTATTGGAAAAGTAACGGTACATTTGAAATGACTTGCGATACATACCTTGCATAAAGGAACAAAAGTTATTTATTTTTCCGAGGTGCTACATCATCTTTTGGGTTTATGAAACTTTGTTTAACTAAAAATGTATGTTGAATGTTTATGACTTCTAAAACTTATGGGACCTAATGTATAACTCTGATATTTTGCTATGGCATCGAATGAATCTTATTTTAAACGCCCTTTTAAGGTCGTTTCCTATATCTTGTTTGTTGTGCTATGAAGTCTCACCCCAATGCTACTATTCGGCTGCCTGTCCGATTTTGGGGGTGTAACAA
The DNA here is from genome assembly GCA_026074375.1 of Tanacetum coccineum. Lineage (NCBI taxonomy): Eukaryota > Viridiplantae > Streptophyta > Magnoliopsida > Asterales > Asteraceae > Tanacetum > Tanacetum coccineum. Next base: position 39,554 of record BQNB010046424.1, read on the forward strand.
ATCCCACAACTCAGCCCGTTACATAGGCACAAAACGAACATAACAAGCACAACTACTCTAAAGGAGGATATTACTATAACTAGATTACAATTGACTCAATAAATATAAAAAATAATCTATTTCTTCTTCCGATCACGGACCTTTAGATCTAAATCATCACAAATAGCCTGAAGGTGATCAGACATATCATGACTTTCATACAAATCGTCATCATATGAGTCATAGGCAGCATCCCGTTTTGTTTCCCTCCATTGTTCCAACAGGCTATTAGTACCGTAACCTCTGTCTCTTCTACCTTTAAAACTAGTTGAAGCAATTAAATTTGCAGTTTCATTAAACACCACTTCAACTTCGCTATCACTATCCACATTACTCGTAGGAATAAGCGGGTTTCCGTCATCATCCAAAAACATAAGTTTACCATCAAGAATTTGGTTTTCTAGTTTATCGATCTTATCTATAATAGGATTATTACTATAACTACCATGTGCCACATTTAAGGACCCCTTCCCAGCTGACTTTGAAATCCCCCTATTCGTACCCAACTTATCATCTTTAATCAAAGTAAGCGCGTCAAATGGGTTTGAGTTACTAACCTCTTGTCTAGACACTTCAGCTTGCTTCTTTTTACCATTATTGCTTGCACCATTCTTATTAGAAATAGGTCTATAAATTTATTTAGTTGATTTAAAACTAACCTTTAGACCAACCGGATCACCTCTAGTAGCTTGTCTAGGATTATTCAAGTTTTTCACCACATTCGATACAATTTTCTTAGGACACTCATTCAGAACGTGTCCAAAAACATTGCAACTCCAACACCTGGGAGGTTTCCATTCATACTCGACACAAATAGTACATGTATAGAACCCCTCACCAACAAGTTTAGGCATAGCCACCATAATAGTATCTTTCAACTCCACATCATCCCGAAGCTCAATCATTGCTCTAGCATAATTTGACCTACCCCATGATTGCATGTACATGTCAGATGTATACGAGTCAAGCATCAAGGGAGTACCAAGTTTAGTAGCAATGGCACTCAATCCATCCTCGTTAAACGTCTTCATAGGGACATCATGTAGTTTAACCCAAACCGGAACATTACCAACATCTTCTTTTAATAAGTTCACATCCGAATCCCACTTTTTCAGAATAAGTGGATTATTGCGAATAAACCAAGGACCATTCTCTAGCATTGCATCCAAACCATCCTTAGAGCTAAAATTGGAAGAAAAATAACCCGTTAGACGAGTTAAGCATTGATTTAACCAGTCCATATTTACTCCAAGTGTTCCTAACATAGTTAGCAACAACAGGGTAAGCCACTCGCGTTCCCAAAAAAAACCATAAGCCGAATTATCATGTAGTTTGCTAACCTCTCGAATAGACTCCAACGGGATAGCTACATCAACCCCGTTTCCCTTCTGTGTAATTAAAGTGCAGAAATTCATACTCTTTTGACTCATAAATCCTCTTAATAGTGTTGCAAACGACACAGAAGCCGGAAGCGATGCACTAATAGTAGGTTCCACATTAGCATTAGAGTTTACATCATCTCCCTTGTTCGATTCTAGTGGTATTTCCATGTTAACATTATCAGTGTTAACATCATTCGTATTCCCACAAGAAGCTTCTAACATGTCTACTGAAGGTGAAACATTCTAGTCCAAATTCACATTCGACAAAGAATCGCTAATCGCATCAACTTGTATACCATCCTGTGAATTTTCCATGTTAGGAATACCAGTCATCTTCTCTTGTACACGATCATTACCCTTCTTCGAAACATGTTCCACACTGTTCAAGCTTGAGTTCACCACATTCCCTTGCTTTTTCTTATGATTACTTCCCTTCCCTCTTGACCCCAAGAACCCTCTCTCCATGTTTACACCATGCACGAAAACCCAATACACAATTAATCCAACCACGAATCCAGCCAACAGAAAACACACCAAATCCTACTTAAAGTAAACCCTAAAAAAACTCAAGGAATTATTTAGGGATAGAAGCACCAAGTGTGACAACCGTGGCTTGAGCAGGTTGGTCAAACCGTAGTGTTAACCTAAATATATGTTCTATAAGTATGGGTTATGTGTTATATATGTTTATACGTGTTTATATGTGTTTGTGTGGTATTAGCCTTAATTATATTAAGTCAAACAAGAATGTTATCGGTCTTATAAAGTCAAACTAGGTCTTGTATTGTAATAGGCTAGTCGGGTTTAACGGGCTTGGAATGTAATCTAATATTGTCCGTGTTTCGGGCTCTAAGCCTAAGTTTAGCTAAGCCCGGCCCAAGTTAATAAGCCCATTCGCCTACTAGAAGGCTTGGGTATAAATAGAACCATCTCCACACATGGAGAGGGTGTTGGTTGCCATTTCTCACATTTCATGTGTGTGTAACCATACCATTCTCTCTAATCTAATCTTTCTCTCTTGTTTCTCTCTCTAGTTTCTCTCTCTACTTTTTCTCTATTTTTCTAGCTTTTTGCTTATTGGTATTGCTTATTGTTGTGAGATAGGTTAAGCTTTTGGGATAACATTTGGTATCAATTGCCACGGGTAGGTTTAGTGGTTTAAGTTTGTGTATTCTTGAGTTTATTGGTTCGGCTTATTTTTCATTTGGTTTACTTTCTTTTGTTTTTGTTTTTTTTCCATATCGTGTTACTGTTTCATTATAAGATTTTGGATATAGTGTTCCATTTGTTTTGGGCTGATTTTGGGCTTATATCTATTAAAAAGATAACTGTCTCTATTTCAATATTCTTGTTTTTAAAACAGTTTAAACCTCTTATTAGTATTTGAAAAACTAGAAACGTGGCTTGTTGTTGTTTCTTCTTCTTTCTCTTATTAGTTTTTTTCTCGTTTGTCTCTTTTTCTTTCTTTTTGTGATCCACAGCGTATTTTGAGCTTACAAGTGCTGTAGCTTATTTTAGGTTTTCGTTTAATAGCTTATTGTGGTTATCTTGTTCGTAGCTTATTTTTTCGAGTCAAAAAGCTTTTATCTTTCAAGCTTATTTATCGAGCTTTATAAAGTTTTTTTTGCTAGCTTATTTGCAAATCTGGTCGTGACTTATTTCAAGCGTAACAACTTATTTTTGAGCTTATTTTGGTTGTGGTACACGGTTCAACAACACAAGGGGAACAAGATCCATTTTTTAGCAACAAGGACGTTGGCTGTTTGTTGGTTTGTGCCCAAGACAAAATCAAGGACATTGTACGTTTTAACACCTTGTGAGAACCGAACTAATTCGCTGAACTAGTCATTTCTTCAAGTGCCGATCTAGCAACATTTAGAAGGAACCGATCTAGCAAGTTTTTTTTGGAGCCGAACTAGAAAAGTTGAAGACAACCCGATCTAGTTCAAGCCTTCATGAACCGAACTAGTTGATTCCTTACTACCCGATCTAGTCATTTTTGAAAGAACCGAACTAATCAACCGAACGAGTTCAACCGATCTAGTTCAAGACATGGAACCGATCTAGTCATATTATACAAGGAACTGATCTAGTTAGTTTCCAAGACGAACCGATCTAGTCATCTCTTAGAAGCAACCGAACTAGTTCATTTAGAAGCAACCGATCTAGTTAACCCTTGTGAACCGAACTAATTAAGCAACTCAACAAAACCTACACGTTTTAAGTAATTTTCGGTTTTACGGTTTCGAGTATCGGTTGACTACACGACTTATCACTTAGACCGTTGTGTTCGTGATTCGTTTTCGATCAACGTGGTATATTCGGATTTTACCGACGTTAACCGTATCATCCCGTACGATTAAAAGTTCACTCGTTGCATTTTTAGAAATTTAAAACAAAAACGAAAGTGAAATGGAGGGAAATTTTTTATTAATGAAACTTTTTTGCAAGTTGTCACATGCAGTCCCTCAACTCTAACAAAATTTCAAAGCTAGTCCTTTGTTTGTTTTATAACCCTCATTGTTAGAACAACTTTACACCGTTTTTCCTTATTTTTATAAAACAACCCGTTAGCCCTCCAACGTGAATCGTTTGTGCACCGTTTGTCCCTATTTGAGATTTAATCAACCGTTAATCATTTCAAGCTCAAAATTTGTGCACCGATCATCGTTTTAGCTCAACAATTCGTTAACGAAAGTTCACGTACTTCAACGACAACAACCATTTT
>BQNB010046425.1:5089-32822 GCA_026074375.1 Tanacetum coccineum
GGATGCAAGATGGAAGCAAGTGAGGATTCTAGACAAGTTCTCAATATTAGGCTTAGACCAATCACCCAATATAAGAGCATCGTCCGCAAATTGAAGGTGAAAAACATGAACCTTATCAATGCCTACTTCTACTCCATGGAATAAGTTTTTATTTTTAGCTTCAATAAAGGCTACATTAAGAGCCTCAATCGCTAAAACGAAAAGAAGAGGAGAAAGAGGGTCACCTTGGCGAAGACCACAATGTAACCTAAACTCCGAAGTGGGTGACCCATTAATAAGAACCGAAGCAAATGCCGAATCAAGGCAAGAATGAATCCACTTCCTCCACTTATGGTTAAATCCCATTTGAGACATAGTAGAATCCAAGAAGGACCAATTTAAGGTATCAAAGGCCTTCTCAAAATCGACTTTGAGCATGAAAAGTTTTTTTTTCCCTCAATTTAGCCCAAGAAATAATTTCATCTACCATGAGAGGCCCATCAATTATTTGGCGACTTTTGATAAAGGCCATTTGGACTTCACCAACAACGGATGAGATGACATTAGCAAGCCGGTTTGCAAGAACTTTTGCAATGATCTTATATTGGCAACCGATTAGACTAATTGGTCTAAAGTCACCAATAACAATAGGATCTTCAACTTTAGGCACAATAGTGAAAAAGGAGGAATTACAACCTCTTGGGATTGAAGACGTGGTCTCGAATTCTTTAACAAACGAGAGGATGTATCCACCAATAACATCCCTATATTTCTTGAAAAGCTTAAATGTAAACCCATCCGGACCGGGGGATTTATCACTACCACAATTCCAAACCGCGTCTCTTATTTCGTCATCACTAAAAGGCTGATCAATGTAACATTTTGTATTTTCAGGTCATTTACGACGTCCTCTATTTTACTAATTATTATTTTTTTTCTCGTACGCGTTTACTTTTAATTCTTATTATATAGTTAAATCGCGTAAGCTAAAAAATCAATAATTAACGTAAACGGACACCAAACGAATTAAAGTTTTAGTCAAGCAAGCAATATATTATCTTTACGAAAGTAATAATCAACTTTTTATATTTTATTTTTATTGGTTGCGTAAAACGTTTACGTTTCGCAATTTAAATACATTTAGGCATACCCGGAAGCACCAAAACTTTTCTACGCTTCAACAAATACCCACTTTTATACCAATACATAAAAATTACAAATATATCTTATGTATACACATACATATCCGGTTATAGGATGAAAAACACAAAGATATTACAAGTTGAAAAACACAATTCCTTAAAACCATGGGATGATTCTTACTTTTAGAGACCAAGACCATAAGACTTTCCTATTTTACTCTAAGTGTTCTTTGACTAGTCTTAGAACATATAAGGAATTAGCTAGTACAAGTTTACACACACATCTCATTTGTAAAGGTGTAAAACACAAAAACGTTTCCTTCTTCCCCCTCCTTGGCCACGACAACCCTCAATCCAACACCAAATCCATACAAAATTATATTTATCACATTTACAAACATACCTACATCACATATAAGGCATACCATGGAATTTTGAAGGCTTGGTTAAGCATTTTCAAGGCTTAAACTAAGTTAAGATTTCTTAAGAAAACTAGGGTTTTTATTCTATATTTTCAAGCCAAGGGTTTAAATCACAAGGGTGTGATTTGTTTCCCATTCACCACTCATCATACTAAGGTTATCTAAGATCCTAAACATTTTATTTATCATTTTATGTATGTATTAGTTCTATATGACAAAAATCACCATTAAGATGCTTTTAAACATGTAAAACATATTTTTCTTGTGATTATAATTTTGTACACTTATTCATGTGTTATGTGGTTGTATATATCATGTAATGATGGAAAAATAAGTATTGTACAATGTTGGTTTAAGTGTAAAAAGTAAATGTATAAACTTGTAATTAAAATTTACTTAAGAAAGTTATGATTTAAAAGTATTGCTAAGGACTTGCTAACTTGGACATTTGGACAAACTATGGACTAATAGACATAATAATATGTAAGACATATGGTATAATGGCTTGTGTAAGACTTGTGATTAATTATTAAGTTGAAAAGTAAATAAAAACAAAGTTATATAAATAAATACATATTTATTAATAAGGGACTGTTTTGGTTCGATTTCCAAATAGTGGGTTTGATATTTTTATAAAATCGTACGTCTCATGACGATTCTAAAAAGGTAATAAACTCGAAAAACCGATTTATAACAAAGGAGATACGACGATTATAAGTTTACGATAATTAATACTTTTATAAAAAGTTACTGTTCATCAGGGACTTTATTTTTGGAAAAACATCATAAATAAATAGAACATTTAATTACGAGAACGTGCTCGAAAGAATTGCTAAAAACGGAGCTAAAACGAGTAAAATACGACGTTTACGGTAATTAAAGTTTATAAAAGTAATTTTATAAACTATGAACAGTAAAAATTACTATTCATCAGCAGACCCAAATTTATAAAATGTAATAATTTTGATACATCTTTCAATTACAAAGACATGCTCGAAGGAATCGCTAAAATCGGGATTAAAACGAATAAGTTATTACATTTACGAGTTTACGACAATTGAACTTATAAAAAAAATTATAAAACGTCATGAACAGTAAAAAGTACTGTTCATCAGAAGGTCATGAAATATAAAAATGTCATATTTTGATACGTCGTCTTAATACGAAAGCGTGAGCGTAAGAAACATACAAAACGGGCTTAAAACGGGAAAGTTACGTCGATTTTACTAAAAGTATAATTATAAACATTTTAACCTTACAAACGTTATTTCTCAAATACAATTAGATGGTGATGTAGCTATATAGAATTATATATGTTATTGGTACTTAGTACTTATACGACCTATATTGGATTAGGTTGCATTCCGTCATTTCCGTGACGCATTTTCTGTTATATTCAGATTGTCATTAACTCGAGGTGAGTTCATAGCCCCATTTCTATCTACTTGTTTTACAAACTCTACGGGGTGAAATTACATGCTTGTTTTACTACGGACACAAGTGTTTTAAACTGTATGCTATCCAGATTATTGCTTGAATATTATTGTAAGTATGACCGCATTGCCATCTAATGTCCTTACGAATCATGATAATCCGGATCATCGCTATTATAGTGTAGCTGATAGTGTTGTGGATAGATCTATTCGGGACTAACAAATCCCCACCTGGGAATTTCTGGTCACAAGTTGATCATGGTGCATTTAACATTTAGAGGAACTGTTAGGAGGTTTGGCAGGACACCCTAAATTATTTTTAGGGCACTGAAGTTAGGTTTCGGTGGTCATGTGCTTAGTGCAATTAATTCATGTTTTGGACTACTGATTTTGTGTCATAGTTCTTACCGTTTACCTAAATATTGTGGTACCACTATTTATTTGATAAACCTATGATTCACTCAAACCATTTGTGGTTGATCTCTTAGCATGTTTAATTTCAGGTCCTAAGGTATAAGCTTGGATGAGAGCCATGACGGATATCAATGAAGATGGATTCTGTGTTTAATTAAATTCGATGCAACTTTATCTTTTAAAAACTTATGTCATCTTTTGAGATTATGAAGCTTTTGTTTAAAAGAACGTATGTAGTATGTTTATGACTCTTTTAATATTTTGGGACCATAACTGAAAACTCTGATATTTTATAATGCATCGAATGAAACTTTATTTAAATGTTCTCTTTTACTGAGGCTACGTGTCAGATATTTGATTGTTGTTATTGACGTAAGCACCCATTGTTACCATTCCGATGCTACCAGATTTTGGGGGTGTTAAATATATTGGGGTTGATTTTCTTTTATTTGTGGCTATTATTTTTTAGGGGGTTTCCGTGATTAGGACTAGTAAATGGAAAAGCTGATGTAAGTTGTTTTATCGTGATTATGGATATAAAGTTTATATATTTATATGGGTTTTAGTAATTTTGAAAAAAAATATATTGCATAATCTATCATATATTTGCAGGCAATAGGGGGTTTGGGTGTCAGATGTGACGGATTTGAATCACTAAATGACTGAGATTTCAAAACGGGGATATTTGGTGGTGGCCAGATATGCCTAATCACAGCCTCAACCTTAATGATTTTGTGACTATATCAACCATGGGTGACGACCGCTTCAAAGTTGAAAGAAATTGTGTCCCAGGTCAGCTCAGGTATCTCAGCCATTTAATTTCTTTGTTAAAAAAACATTTTAAAATGTGTCTTGGTTCTATAAAAAGTATGTTGTGTAAATTCAATTCACTTGAGTGTTATATCTTTTCCCGAATCTCAATGAGTTCAGATGTGTCCCGGGGTTGTCATGCGGATCAAGCGCGAGAATATTTTTTGGGTACTCTCGAGCGGTATTGTTATTAGGGTAGCCAAACATTTATAGTTGGTTCAATAGATTAATGTTGAAGGTACAATTTTTTTTCCAACATACAGTTTTTGTTTGATATACTTATGTTGAATATTTAATTTAATGTTCAAAAATCATTGGTTACAGGGATCTATTGTTGTTGGCAATCGTTTGAGAGCATATGAGACTTTCAGACAACATGAATAATGACAAGTCGACCAGGTAGTTTTTTTAATACAGAATCTATCCCACATATACTTGATGATTTCATATCAGTTTTTAAGCAACATTTTCAATTGGGCCAAACATCCAGACACAAAGTTCCGTGTTTATTTATAAAGAGGCGTGCATGTGGCTGCAACTAAGGTTGTTATCGGGCCAGATTATGTCGGGTCGGGTGATTCGGGTTAATTGGGTTCTTTAGTTTTTTATACTCAAAAAGTAAGTTATGATATTGAGTACAATGATATAGTGTTTGATTATACTGAGTAATTGTTCTAGCTACATGCGTAGATTATATATTGACAGGTGACGAGAACGCAAAAAATTAAGAAGATTACATTTCAAAACCACCAACACTGTTAGTATAGTAATTATTTTTGTTCTGAGACAATAACTAACTTTATATTGTCATGGCGGATAGAAGGTAAATAGTGCAACTTATCCATTTAGATATAGTTAATATAGCATTAATATTGTAAAGGCTTTTAGTTCATGGCCAGGAACAAAGTTTCGCATTACATATCTGTAACAAAAACCTAATGGACATGTATGAGCATTGACTTGCTCCACTTTCACATCTTTGAACATAAACATTTTGCATCTTATGATACTTACAATGGAGTAAATTATATGAATAAACTAATACTAACTGAAAAATATTGGAACATGGTGCTTATTAACTTTGCTGTGATATAGTTTTGGAATATGAATTTTGATTCTTCTCCCTGGATCTTCTCGGGTTGACCGGATACCCTATTGACACCCATAGCTGCAACAATTAGAAATGAATGTATTAATATGATTTCCTTTTTTATGCGACAGTACAACAAAGGATCTGGACAGTGGAAAAAAGATTGTGCGATATGAATCAAGAGCTAACCCAACAGCAAAGGAGAGTAGCACATCTGGGAACAAGACACTTTCCAGACAATGATGCACAACCACGCTCTAGCTTTTTGTAGATGCAGATTTCAGTGGAAGAAGAAAAAGTTTTGCCAACTGTGTGAATGGCAGCAGCTACAGGTCACCACTTCCAGGAGCAAAAAAAAGAAGCCACCTGCTTTTGATGTTTCTTTCATATGTAATCTATATGTAACTTTAGCAATAGTAGCCTCTCCTAAGCTTTCATGTACAACTTCTGCCCCAAAACGATTACAAATACGGCCATAATTAGCAGTATTAACTTCTCCTCTCCCGTTGGTCCCGACCACCGCTCGCTAAACTCCCCGCAGCGTAGCGCGGGCAAGCAAACTTGTTAGATATATTAAAAGGCACTATTTGCCGTGGTAAATGTGACTTGGTAAATGTGACTTACACATTTTGCGATGCCATTTTCATATTAAAAAAAGTACTAACGGCCGTTAATACTAATAATCGTTATTTAATTGTTGTTACGTAATGACCGTTAGTTTTTTTTAACTTTAATATTTAAAATAAAAAATAGGACTACCTTTGCAACGGACCGATAACTCGGGGACTATTTTTGTAAATATTTTCATTGACAATTTACAAAAATGCCCGTGGGGTTACCGGTCCGTTTCAGAGTTAGTCCCTCACGCTCAGCGATGGAGCGTGAGTTTCAAACCTCGTTGAAATGAAACTGCAATTATAAACACATGTTATTTCTCTCACCCTATCTATGTGGGACATTGCTACATACAAATTTGTTGATATAAACATAAGCTCTAGGTTTCGTTTGTTTATCTTTAAAAAAACTTATTGCCTCTTTTATTTGCGGATGGGAAGAGGTTAGAAAAAAATACGTTTATTTTTTTTCAGATATAAGAGGGTGAAAACACTTATTTCATTTTCAATAATTCAGATACTTAAAACCTCTCATTTCCACTTCTTTCTACAACAATTCAATAATTCGGACTTTTTTTGGGTTAATACGTTTTCAATCGTCTTTATCCGTTTGTATACGTTTTCATCTGTTTTTCTGCGATTTTTTATGTTTTTGTACGTTTTTATACGTTTTCATATGTTTTTCTACGTTTTGTCTGTTTTGTACGTTTTTGTACGTTTTTATACGTTTTTGTCCGTTTTCGAACGTTTTTTTACGTTTTTGTCAGTTCTCTTACTTTTTCGTACGTTCTCTTACTTTTTCGTACGTTTTCGTCTGTTTTCGTACGCTTTCTTACGTTTGAGTACGTTTTGATACGTTTTTGTCTGTTTTAGTACGTTTTCTTACGTTTTCGTGTGTTTTTTTACGTTTTAGTAAGTTTTCTTACATTTTCATTCGTTTTCGTTCGTTTTTCATACGTTTTCGTCTATTTTCATACGTTTTCTTACATTGTCTTACGTCTTTAGGCTTTCGTATGTTTTGACCTTTTTTTACGTTTTCATGCGTTTTTGTACTTTTTCATCCGTTTTTATATGTTTTTACTTTTCTGAACATTATTATACGTTTTCATCCTTAAAAAACGCACACGAACGTAAAAAAACATACACAAGCGTATAAAATCTTGCACAAACGTAGAAAACGTAAAAGAAGTGTGAAAACGTACAAAAAGGTAAAAAAAACATATAAAAACGTACACACACGTAGAAAAACAAAAAAAAAAGTATGAAATGTATGAAAATGTACAAAAATGTAAAAAAAACTACAAAAAGGAATAAAACTATATAAAAAACGTATAAAAACGCATGGAAAAACGATGACAACGTACACAAAATTTATGAATATTGCGAAAAGGACGAAATCAGATGAAAAGTAGAAAAAAACAGATAGAAACGTACGAAAACGTAAAAAACAGACAAAAACGTACGAAAATGGACGAAAACGTAGACATGTTACGAAAATGTATCGAAAAACATAACAGGGACAAAACGTATTAAAAGGTACAAAAACATATGAAAACATACAAAAACGTAAACACGTAAAAACGTAAACACGTAAAAACGTAAAAAAAGGACAAAAACGTAAGAAAACGGACGAAAGCGTAAAAAACGTACGAAAAACAGTTATCAAAAATACATATGGTAACGTTACAAAAAAGCACTTAGAGAGAAAGGTAAGAAAAAAAAAATGACGAAGTTAACTTCAATAAACAAAAAACAAGCGTTTTTTTTTTCCTGGCAGATGAAGACTTAGATGTACATTTCTTCTGCAATGGTTTTGCAAAAGATAGAGTTTGACATCCTAACAAACAAATCACGACACTAGCTGTCACTCTCTCTTACCTTTTTTCCTTTCTAAAAGCAGTCCTTTCATCGAAATCTATTCAAGATTGAAACCTTGTGAGTAATGCTTATTAGTTGCACCACTGGGTCTTCGGAACCCATAAGAATAAACCTTTTAGGCTTACGGCCTTAGTACTAAGAGACATCATGTTTTATAATAGTCTACTATATGTATCTGAAACAAAGTTTTCCATGAGTATTACTAATACAGCAAAGTATTGATTAATACAATTCGGTTGTAAAAAAATAGTGTAGGTTTTGAGAGCCTACAACCTCGATATAGAAGGATAACTTCGAGGTCGAATTAAAGAACATCCCTTAATAGCAGAATATATTGATCGACAGAAAGAAAGAAAAAGAGCACAAGATGATAAACCCTAATCAAATGATTAGTATTGAAAGAATGAAGTGTAAAATCCCCTCCCCCTCACCTCCTTTTATAGAGATGAAGGGGGAGAACAAACCCTAAATCAACATGGCTTGACTTGAGACACATGTTAGCCCACGATAAAACTTACAATTGGACTACCCTGGACTTTTGCTAAATAAAAAACTAAACACAAACAATTCACCTTATGCTTTATTATTTCGCCTTACACTAACATTCAGACAACTCCAACCATTGTTGTAACTTGAGTTCAGGTTTTCCCACCTTCGGCTGGCTCCAAAGCATTGTGTTCAGTACCACCTTTCAGAACTTTAAACCGTCTTTGTTTCCAAGACCTCTCTGGATATATGTGATAAAACGCCACATTGTGTGCTTAGTCCTTTCGTGGAAAAACATGATTCCGCGATTAAGTGAATTCGCGCTGTTTTTAATAATTAATTACACAGTGTTAAGCTCTACGCCCAACTCTTTACAAGAGTCCCCTTAGCCAAATAGCTTCCTTCACAGCCTCCGTAAGGAGCCTTATACTCCGCCTTGTAGTTGAAAGAGCCTTTGTTTAGCCACCTCGTGTTGTAGCCCCCGTTGCCTTCCAGATGTACATCACATCCCTGTACACAAAATGCGTATCAGTGATAGACCTACTTTATCCGGAATCCTCCATAGGTTAGTTTGAATCAACAAAAACCTGTTTTGCTCCACTTTATGGTTTGCACGATTTTGTCCCATCACCAAACCCACATTTGCAGTACCTCGCAAATATTTCAAAATCCACTTCACTGCTTCCCAATGGTTTTTACCTGGATTCGCCAAATATCTGCTAACTACACTTACCGCATACGCTATGTCTGGCCTCGTGCACACCATCAAGTACATTAAACTCCCAGCCGCATTTGCATTATGGTCACTTAATCAGTCCTTTCAACGTCACAATCCTTAACCGGACAATCCTTCAACGACAGCTTGAAGTGCCCACCCAATGGCATCTTAACCGATTTCCCATTGTCTATTCTAAAATTATTCAAAATCTTAGAAAAAAAAACGTACCGGATTGTGACCACCTCAGAATCTTTGCGACTCCGATCCCTGACAATCTCCATAACAAGAATCGTCTTTGCTTCCCGAGCTCCTTGCATGTCAAACTCCTTTTTAAGCAAAGACTTGGTAGACCCAATCTCAGCCTTGCTCTTACAAGCAATCAACATATCGTCTACATATAACAATAGATAGATATACTCACCTGGTGCATAACTCCTGTAATATACGCAGCTGTCGTAACTGCTACGCTTGAACCCGTTGCTCAGCATGTACTCATCAAACCTCTTATACCATTGCCTAGGTGACTGCTTCAAACCATAAAGAGATTTCTTTAACAAGCGTACCTTCTTGCCTTGTTCATATCCTGGTGGTTGCCTCATGTAGATCACTTCTTCAAGATTTCCATGTAAAAATCCCGTTTTTACATCAAGCTGCTCTAGCTCATAATCTTTACACGCAGTCAATGCAAGTATAACCCAAATAGATGTGTGTTGAACTACCAGGAGGAAAATACGTCTTTTTAATCAATAACATTGTCCTCCTTTGGTGTGAATTTGAATCCACGAGCCACAACCTTGCTTGTACCTAGGCTTTGAACACCTTCAATCCCTTCCTTTATTTTGAACAGCCATTTGCAGCTCACTAGCTTTTGACCAGCTGGATGATCTACTAATTCCCAGGTCTTGTTCTTCCTCAGAGAATCCATCTCTTCTTCCATGGCAGCTTTCCACTTAGAACTGTCTTCACAAGCAACTGCCTCTTGGTATGTCAATGGTTCATGAGTATCTTCTTCCTCTGCTGTAGTAAACGCGCAAGCAGCCATATTACTTTCATCTCGAAACCTTAAAGGTTTCGTTCTTGTCCTTCGCTCTCTATCCCGAGCCAACTGATAATCTGTGAGATCCGGTGTCTGATTAGTTTCATGATCTCCTGCATCTTCATCATCGTCATTCTTCCTTCTGTTCTTCCTCTGGGTATGATTATTTAACTCTGTAGTTCCACCTCAACCAGTTTAATTCCTCAACTCATACTTATCACCTGCACCAGATCTTCAAGTGTTTTGTACATGGACACTTTCATTGAAGACCACGTTCCTGCTAGTGACTATTTTAGGTGATTCACCATTAAGCCTATATAGTCATTGTCCCCTTCACCCCCTTCGGGATTAACCAAAAGAACGAAATTTTATCGGCTCTCGGCTCAAGCATATCCTTGTTTATCGTGTGTATGCGACTCAGCCGAAAATCCTCAACCATCCTATAAATCATTGGATGTCTACCAACACATCTCCATAGGTGGTCTTTTTCTCAATCACTCTCGATGGTGATCCCTAGTGATTAAGTTTTTGCGGAGTACATGTCGCTTCTGCCAGAAGTCTTGTGCAATCAGAATGAATTAATAAACAGCATTCCTTACCTATGAGAGTTTTGTTCATACGTTTGTACCACATTCTGTTGCGGCGTCACGGCAACTGTCAAATGATAAGCAATCCCGACTGATCATAGCTGCTAAACATCTCCGGTTACAAAACTAAGACCATTATCCCGTCCTCAGCATCTTAATCGTCCTCCCTGTCTGATTCTCTACTAATTGCTTCCCCTCTTTGAACTTTCCTAATGCTTCTGTGTTTGACCTGAGGATATAAAACCCTATACCTCCTTGAATAATCATCAATCAAATAGATAAGAAATACCTCTTAGCCTCCCAATGATTTCACCTGAGAAGGAACCCATAAGTAGGATTGAACATAGTCTTTCACTCTCTGAGTAGTGTGCCTTTCCTCACCAAAAACTGATCTACTGGATGTTGACTTTCCAGAAACACAATTCTCACAAAAATTGAGCTACCTAGACTTTTTGCAAAACAGCCTTTGATCTTATCCAGCATGTGTTAGTCCCGCCTCGCGCTATGTCCGAGTCCTTTTATGCCAAAACCTGTGCAAAAGAATGTTCTTTTTCTTCTTTTTTTCTTTTTTTATATTTCTTTTTAACACTAGCATTAAACTCACCTGCCATTGCATGGCCAATCCAAAGAGTATACGCAATTATCCCTTCATATTTCCATGAATAAATAACCCTGGAACTTAATACATGATTTTGGCCCGACTACATTTTTACGGTATTTCCCTCTTTTTCAAGAGTTTCATCCAGGCGATATAAGTTTTTTACAATTAGGAATATACCCTGACATTGTGTAAACACAAACTCTGACCCATCTTTCAGTTCGTAACCTCACCTTTGCCAATCCTCGTTTTTAACATCCTGTTGTCCACCCAACTGTACACTGCCCCTATCGCATTCAGAAACAAAAAGTAGATCCTAACGGGTGTCATGTGGTGATGAACATCTGAATCCTGATCAAATTAGCAGAGCTTGAGCTGTGTGCTCTTCTCCCATCATACCTTAGAGCTCTTCATTAAGTCGATCCATAGAGTTGGTTTGCTCATCTTTGATTGACGTAAACTGTTGACTTCTTGCGATTATTTTTCGGACGTTTCTTCTTAAAATGTCTCAAAATTGGCAAATTATAGCACTTGAGTATTCCACCTCGAGAATTCGATCTTGACTTTCCCCTGATGACGCTTGAATCCCTAGTACGATCAGTTACTTTCCCCCTCACATATTTACCATTCACCATCATCCCCCTCTCGCCTTTGACATTTCTTTGATTTCCTTTGAATTAGTGTAGGCCATCACGTCATCAAAGGTCAAAAGCTTCCCGTCCATGAGCCAGGTATCAAAAAAGTGTTCGTATGATATGATGCTGGTAAAGAAGGAGTTAATAATAATAAGAAGATCTTTCATCCTCGATTTTACCTAATATTTGCTAAATCAGAAACGTTTTGTTGAACTCATCTATATGCTCGGAAATCTTTCGTCTAGCCGGCATACAGAATGTATACAACTTCTTCTTCAGGTACAACTTGTTGGCCAATGACTTTGTCATATACAAAGTCTCGAGCTTTGACCAAACCCCCGCTGCAGTCGTCTCCCCGGTAACCTCTCTCAGAACCTTGTTACCTAAACACAAAATCACGGCACTGTGAGCTTTCTTGTTTAGCTCAGTTTTCGCTTGAGCTTCCATATCCTGGGTAAAACCTCCAGAGCTGCTTCACATCCATGTTGGATTAATAAAGCACGCATCTTGATTCTTCATAACCCAAAATCACCAGTTCCATCGAATTTCTCGATATCAAACTTGGCCTCGTCATTCTTTAATCCTTTTGTTGATCGATTAAACCTTGTGATATACCCTCACAAAAAAGATCAAAACTCAACAAAGTCCCTTTGCGCAAAAAAATTCTCCAAAGTAATTATTCTTTTCTTTCTGTTAAACTTATAAAAACAACCAGTATGTTTCTCCTTATTCCCTTTAACGTCGGAAAAAAAACGAAACAAACCAGTCGCACCGTCTTTTTGCTGCTACCGTTACTGTTCACGAACCAAACAGTAACTTTTCTTGTTGTCGTTGAATTGGAGCCCACAATCAGAAAACCATGCTCCTTCCAAAAAAAACGATCAACCCTTTAACGACTTCGAACCTAGTATTGATAAACCTTCGAGCCAAGGATCTGATACCACTTGTAGGTTTTAATAGCCTACAACCTCGATACTAGAATGGATAACTTCGATGTCAAATAAAGAATACACCCTAGCAGAATATATTGATCGACAGAAAAGAAAGAAAAAGAGCACAAGATGATAAACCCATAATCGATACATGATAGTATTGAAGATTGAAGTGATCAAGCCCCTCCCCCCTCACCTCCTCCTTACGGCTTACCTACTCAAGGACTCATGATTTATAATAGCCACAATAATGTATTCAGAAACAAGTTTTTCCTGAGCAACAATACAACCAAAGTATAGATTAACTACAATTTAGTTTGTATAAAAATATGCACCCAGGAAAATACATACATTCTCCATAGCTCTGTTCGCTTTAACTCCGAGAGGAGTTTTAGCAGAAATGGAAGCTCTTAGTATCTCATTAGACGCCAAGTGGCACAAACATTATCCGTCCTGAATCATTTGCGACCGGGTATCTTTCTCTGAGCAAGGTGAGCCGGCAATATAACTAGTTCACTCCTTTGAATTTCATGCAAGCAACTTAATACAAATGAGTAACCAAAAAACATGCATACATTTTAATGTCAATTATAGAAGAGACCTTATATGTAAACACGTTGTCAGACCAAAGAATTAGGGATGGTGGTTAACATTATAAATTGAAGTAATGTGTTATTTTCTGCTTAAAATTCTAAAATAGAATGCATGTATAAATGATATTTCTTCTCTCTATAAACCTAAGTGATTCAAACAACACTTTTTAACCAGAAAACTTATAATAATTTTATACGTGCAACGCTTGGAGTATAACTGCATGATATACAGTATATTAGAAATTTACCAACATGAATGAGTCGTTCTTCTGTTATAGTTGGTAAGTATCACTCAAAAATCTTATCATTTGGGGGAATCTTTTTTTCGTTTGGAGCAAAATGTTTGGGATCGAATACATGACATAAAGGCTTCTCCTAAGATTTTACTGATTATAACTACAACAAAGCCTAGTCACAAACGAAATGTCCTGACCTGCAATGCAATCATGCTAGAGTAAGTACACAAAGACGGTTCCTTTGTAACGCGGATGCAGAAAATGCACATGTTTTCCATAGCTTTTCTTTCCTTGAACTTCGTGAGGATTTTTAGTAGCAAAAACTACATTTAGCCTATGACTACTGCACCAAGTGGCAAAAACAATACACGTCCTTGATATTTGGTGACTGGGTAACGATAAGTTACCGAATCACGACCTGTTATTGTTAGAAAAGTGACTTAAACTCTAAGGGGTTTTTGGTAAATTTGGTATTTAGTTTTTTGGTATGTTTCCTAATTTACGTCGGTTTAGGATTTGGTAGTTTTTGGGTCATTGGTTGCCTATAAATAGATGCCAATGTCATTAGTTTTCTTTGTACCTTTTGAATTAGAATTTTGTTTTGGTACCTTTGTAATTTGGTTTGGTATTTGAATAAAGTTTCCGGTTCGTTTGTTCGAATTTGTTTGTTTGCTTCGTGCTTTTGATTACCAACAGTTATGGAAGAGAATTGTTTTTGTCACATGGTGATTGGTGATATGCTAAAAGTAGTTGTTTCTGCAAAAATCCGTTCAATTTATTTGTACAAAAATTTGAATGGGGTAAATACACACGTCTTTCATAGGTCTTATTTGGTCGTTAGCCTTTAACTTTAAGAGGAGCTTCAGTAACAACAATTATTTTTATCCTATCACCGTCACCAAGTGGCAAAAACGATACACACCCTCACTAATTGGCGAGTGAATAACAAAAAGTTACCAAGTTACCACTTATTAAGGAGGAGAATTGTTTAGTTTGTTAGCCAAATGGTTAGATTTGTGATTATGACCAAAAGTAGTTTGGATTAGATAGCTCAAAAACCACCTTATTGTTAAACAATATATTCATAGATTGGGAGAATTTTAGTATTAGTTGGGTTATTGTAGATTGATAGGACAGAAGATCTACAAATACTGCACATAAATATTCTAAATAGACGCGTTTCTAACAATTAGTTAGATTAATCTCATCTCCAACTGAGTCATAGGGGTAAGTAAATATGAATTAATGATGTTTCAAAGCTATTACAATAAAATTCGTATGTATTCTGCATCACAAGAATTACAAACTCTATTTTCTCTCTATTTTTAAGCACTTTCCTCATTTTATGAGTCTATTTTAAAAAACTCCAGATAGTAGCTGGTTGTTATTTTTTTTTAAACAAACTTGTCAAGATCAATAACCTCATCTTTTATATGGTTTTATAACATAAGTATACCAGTACAAGTACTCATTCAATGTTGTCTGACTCAAATTGACATAATTCTTACATTCGATTTACAATTTGAGTGGGCACTTGGATATTAACATATATCTAATATAACAGTGATAAATTTTTGCTCTCTGATCATACACATATAAATTTGAAAATTTATTGGATATGACTAGTGTTGTTTTGTGCCACATGAGCTACATTTTGCTTTAGATTTATGCTAAGATCTTAGGGCGTGCCTGCAACATCACGCAAAATAGCTCCGCTTTCAGAGAAGTTTTAGAAGCTAGTATAAAGGTGGGGGAAATATAGACACCTACAAGAGTCTGGTGATTTTAGTATAATCTCTTTTCTATGTCATAATTCAACTTAGCAAGACGGATTTTCCAGACTTTTTAGCATTATTTCAAACGCGACCGTTAAAGGAAAACAAGCAAATATGTGTTATCGCCGCACTATCAATTACAGACAAAGCTTTTAATTTCGTTTACTTTATGGAAATGTTAGCGTAATCAGGATATTAACCGTTATAATTATGAAATTACCACCGATATTAGAATTATGAGGAAATGCTTTGTCGCTTAAATCTACTCTCGCCCTAACTTAAGTTTTTTAATTTATAAGATTAAATTGTCATACTACGATGATGGGTTTTAATTTTGTGGATGCAGAAATTCATTATGGTAAAAAAGTCAAAAAGTTCCTTATGAGAGATTATAACCTATTCATTGCGTGGATTTAGTTTTTTTGCAAATAAAATTTTTGGGGAGTAGCATTACATCAAGAATTATAAAGGAAGATAAATACGTCATTGTGCCATTCGGCAATGCTAGTTGGCTGTTTACATGTCTATGTTTCCTTTTTTATAGTATGTGTGCTTAAGTTGCAATGCACATATAATATACACAATACTGTGGTAGCTAAATCGCCTTTAGGATCTTAGTTTGTGGATGAGGTTCAAGAAAACCTATAGATTTTTTTTCCTTAGCATTATGCATTTCTAATTGTTTAGAACTGCTTGTGTATGGCATTTCTTCTACTGTAGACTCTTCTATATTCACGATTGTTAGCTTTATCTCGTATGTGTGATTTGATTACATCAAGAGCATCCGCATGCAAGAAGAACAGAAGGTTAATTTGACTCCTAGGAATAGTCTTACAATGTCCAAACACTGGTCAGGTATCATTTTTAGGATTCAGGCATAATTATATAGTTTCAAACGTTTTTGTTCTAATATCGCTTGGCCATCGTTGGGGACTAAGATATTTTCTTGTACTAGGTTTTTTTTCTTAGTCATAGTAATTAACTTGACGCTATCTTCAGCTCGTTACTCCTGCAAGTTAGTATTCATGGCGCATAGGAGGCTCATTGTACAATGACGATCCTCGATTACAAAAGCTCCAGACATCCTAATGCCATATATCTCATATCTTTCTCAATATAAACATTCAGGGGTTTTGATGTTGTCATTTAGCCGGTGTCAAAACAGTTAACAGAGAGCTTCGATTTTGAGCGAAAATACAATCCGGTGTTATGACCTATAGTTGGGTTTCATTTAGTTATCTGTCAGATTTGGGTACAAATCGCCTGGTTCAAACGATTGATACCATCTGATATATTTCTCATGGTGTTTATACCCACTATCATACTATCTATATTGTATTTTCCAGCAAAACTATATGGAATCAATATGTAATTTGCTTTAAAAATTTTATATTTCTAAAACGTTTCTTTGACTGTTATTTTTACTGTTATACTGTTTTTTTTATGAGATAATTCGTCGCAGAGGTAAACGCCAGGGATTATGTAGGAAATTAAAAGTCTCTTAGCTTTTTGTCTGTTCAACACATTGGAAATCCCTTCTGTACATGGCAACACTCGCGTGCTCTACCAAATATGTTTTTTACCATTTTCCATCTCTGGAGATAATTTTAATGTTTTATATTATATAATAACATGTGCCTTTTACATATTGCGCCTTAATTAACGCAAGACAAAGAATCGCAAGTAGTTGGGCAGATTTATTTAATGTACGCAAAACTTTGCCAGACAAATTTTTTTGCGATAATACATTGCGCACTATGTTAAAATACTTCTCAAAGATGTAGTAAAAATGTCGATTGAATTCAAATCAGCTTTTTGTACATGTGAGAAAACGGGAAGTTGATAGGTCAAACATTTAACCACGTTTACAAGTCTTGTTAATGTGGAAATGTCTCTCACAGCCATATGGTATAATTAGCAGAGATTTATACAAGATCTCGCATCGTTAACGTTCAACAGAACTATTAGTCACTCGCTTTAATTTATTTTGATATTACTGTAGAAAACTATTAGTAAGTTGTACTATGTCTAAGTTAGTGTTTCTCAAAGAGAGACACTACACTTGTTTATGAGAATACTTAGATTATTGTAATGGTGACCATATAATTATAATGAAGACCTATTTGCATGTGGATGCTTTTACATATTCGAATCATCTGCGAGCTTGTGATTGGTCGTTATATGCATGTCTTTAAAGTCGCCTAAGGATACCGTATACCATGACGATTAAACCTTTAGATTTGTAATGTCCGGAAGAGCTTCATTTCAATGAAGGGAAACTACTGCTAACAATTCAATAAATAATTCATTCGAATGCTCTTGTTTTTATTTTCGTTAGATTGTCAGAATATCTGTTTATATTTAATCTTTAATCATGAGGTCTTACTTATACTATTGTTTTAATTGTTTATAGTTAAATATCGTTCCTCTTGCAATCAAGATTAAAATAAAAGAATCAGCAACTTTTCCTTTGCATTGCCAAAAGAAGATACCTTTTCAGATTTACACTCGCAAAAAAATTGTATCTCGTGTTTTTGAAAGTGTTTGTGTCGATAAAGGCCATCAAATTCTCTTGTCTTACTTACCATTATTTCGATATCGCAAATCAAACTTTATCATACTTAAAGTTGTACTACACTTCTAAGAATCTATTTGTCAAATATGAATCTTGTGTTTAATATACACTCTCTCTCTTCTCGGTTATATTTATTAATCTGGATAGTTATTTTATTATGGCTATCGTTAACGTCCTTTATATACATATATTTATTTTTCTAAATCTGACCCGAACCAAAACGACCCTCTATATCTCATTTTCACGACTCGGGTTCTAAAGAAGATTTTTTGCCGAAACAACGTTTCGGACTACTTTTTTTGGTATAATATCAGCGGTGTTAACATTCTGAATTAACTCAACAGAAAATGACCAAAATGCCATTACGGGCATTCTGCTGGAAATTAGATTATATTTTTATATAAATCGCAGAAATTTGACTTTCGGGTTTTGACCCACGCTATCATGCGGATTTTAAGAATAACAAACCTCGTGGCAAAGTATAACTGTTCATTCCGTTCATCTTTCATGTTTCGCGGAGCTATATCGGGGACTCGACAGTACTCAATCGGAACGTTTCTAAATTGCAAAGCCTTATTACTTTTTATACACATATTTTTTATTCTGTTTTTCTAACATGATTTTATCACGGTTTTTATTCACAGCATTTTTCATTGACCACGTTTTATACTACGCATTTGTATACACATTTTTATACATACTCTTTGTTTTTATTATACACGTTTTTACACACATTTTATCCACGTTTTAACATAAAAATGCTTAAAAATGTGTCTGTAAAAACGTGTTTATAAAATATGTATGTATAAAATCGTTGGATAAAAGCTTGTAGAAAAAACGTGTATAAAAAACGTGTGTATAATATTGTGTATATACGTGTATAAAAAATTTGTGTATAAAAATATGTGTTTTAAACGTGTCTATAAATTTGTGTGTATAAAACGTTGGGATAAAATCTTGTAGAAAAAACTTGTTATAACAACTATGTGTATAAAAAAGTAATAGCATTGCCAGGATTTGAAAAACGTGTTTTGTGTATTGTCGAGTCCGTATAGCCTCTTCCAGCGAAACATGAAAGTTGTTCGGAAATGACCATTTTACTTTGCCAACGAGGTTTGTTAGTCTTTAAAATCGCATGATAGCGGGGGTCCTCAAACAATTAGATTTATTCATTTAGCATAATTATAAATTCGAAATTCTATACACACACACAGAACTTTGCAAAGGACCAAATACATAAATGATGCGCTAAACACATATAAAAACTTGGATTGCTATAGGGGAGCAATTTCAAGTTAATTTTTGCAAACACGGGTCAAGTTGGGTTATATATTATTGACGATGGCTCAAGCAGTTTCAAAGTGTAACAATGAATACTCAATATTCACTAATTATTGGATCAATAGTGCTTTAATTAATAATCATATTTATTATTCTCGTTTATCCATGAAATTCAAAAGACCTAGACAAAAAAATTGTAGCCAGGTCAAACTGAACCGGTTTGATCACTCCTATATTTTTACCCGTTTTGACAAATTTACCAAACAAGGCCAAATTGCCACTAGTGTCAACAAAACACAAGGGTTGGTTGTAGCTTTATCATGTTCACAAACATTGCAATAATTGTATAACATTACAACAACAACATACCCAATCCCGCCGGAGCAGGGTATGTGAATTGTATGTAATAACATTGCAGTACTTTAATTAATAGCTTTATCAGTTTTAGTAATAGAAAATGGGAAGTTGGAATGGAAGGCAATATACGGCATAAGCCTATTTTTGGAGAGCTCCTTCCGAAAGTATTTTCAGTTTGCAGTTTTGCTTATAACACTAAATCATTTTAGTACCTGAAATTTCTTGTATTATTGTAAAAAATTCAAATTTAATATCAAGAGCTTCTGTACAAATTCTGTTTGTGCTTATCCCACATCGCTTGAGTAGTGGAAGTTGAGAAAAGTTTTTTCAGTTTGCAGTTTTGCTTATAACACTAAATCATTTTAGTACCTGAAATTTCTTGTATTATTGTAAAAAAATTCAAATTTAATATCAAGAGCTTCTGTACAAATTCTGTTTGTGCTTATCCCACATCGCTTGGGTAGTGGAAGATGAGAGTGAGGCAGCTTGTATATAATGACCAAGCTGACACAGAGAAAGGCGCTCAACCAAGCAATGAGCACAAAGTGAACTATTCTTTCGCCTTTTACTAAAGAATACCGTGTGCTCGTTGTATAAATTGGCATACGCCTATTTTTGGAGAGCTTCTTCCCAAAAGGAAGAACTCCAACCAATTTTCAGTACAAAGTATTTTCAGTTTGCAGTTTACTTCTTGCTAGTAACATTCAATAATTTTCATACTTGAATTTTCTGAAGTATTGCTTTAAATTTTTAGTTTAATTGCAAGAGTTTGTGTACAAATTCTGAGAAACAAAGTTGCTAGACACACATGTTGGTGTAAATCGATATGCAATATGACATAGCTCGAAAAAGTTACACTAGTAGTCCAAATTTTGTAAATGTTGCAAATCGTTTGAACGGCCATTAAAGTATCCCTTAATAGACATATGATATGTGTTGCACATGATGTTAAAGTAGTGCAACATTTAAACATAAGTTTTTATGACCTTACAAATTATGGATGCATGCAACATTGCCAAAAGTTGGATTACTAATGTAAATAAAACCACCACATTTTTTTTGGGTAAAGAATAAAACCACCAGATTAAACAAAAGGCATACTAGAACTTGCGATTATTTGGATTTATTTCTCTAATGTTTTTGGAATAATCAATAGATATACCTTTGATATATCTTAACTATGATACATCATAAATAAAGACTAATATGGCCCTATAAGGCTGAAAGTTGAGATGGCCCTATAACGCGGAATTGGTTGCAGCCACACGCACTTATCACAATGCAAACTACTTTCTGTTCAGAAATTTGTGTGCTCATAGCGCATAAGTTAGCCAAATCATACTATTTGAGACAGCCATCCTTCGGACTGAATCTGCTGCAATGCAATCATGATAGGCTAAGTACAATAAATATTATGCAACTGAACCTTCTTCTTGTACTTATTGCTGCTGCAAAAACTCCTTTTAGAGTTAGAGCCAAGGAAGACATGGAGTTGGTGTGTATTTTTTGCACGTATATTATTATGCAACTGAACCTTCTTCTTGTACTTATTGAAGTCTGATGTATTCTTGTACTTATTGAAGTCTGATGTATTCTTGTTTAGGGGAAAGTTTCTGATGACTTAGTTATGAGAACAATTAACGAAGCCTTAGAGAAGCCTTCATGTGAACATTTAGTTCATTCTTAATGGATTCTAACTTCTAAGGACCGTGGTCCAAGTGGAAAAGTGGTATCTGGTATTCACGTTAGGCTACTGCTGATTCGAGGTTGGTCAATATGCTTAACTTTGCCAGGATAAGTAAAAGAAGATGGTTCGGTTGTACTATAATTATGAAAGCAGAAATTACACATGTTCTCATTAACTTCATTGGCTTTAACCCCGATAGGACTTTTAGCTGTAGATTCCACTTTTAGCATATCACCGGGCACCGGCTAGTCACCAAGAAGCACAAACAATATTCATTTAATAACCAGCAACGGAATAATGAAAAGTTACCCAATCACAAATTATTAAGGAGGAGAAATGTTTGAGCCACTTGGAAACTAGTGATATGCTAAAAGTAGTTGTTACTGCTAAAACTCCCAAGTGAGTCAAAGCTAAGGAAGTTTTTGGAAGCATATTGTATTTTCTGCATGCATAATTTGTAACGTTTGAGCCTTCTTCTTTAAACATAATCAAGTCCGGTTGTGTTGTTAAACAAGGACTGCATGCATAAAAGTAATGATCCTAGGAAAAGTTTTCTAAGGGCCGTAGTGCAAGCGGAAAAGGTTTTTTCTGTTGTCAGTTGGAAAAGGTTATTCAAGGTTTTTTTTTGTTTTTTTAACATAGGACCTCAGCAGTTACCTCCTGCAGTGGTTTTTCTGCAAGGAGGTTTGCTACAATACCTTTTATCCTATAGGAATTGATAACCTGCAGACAGCAATTAGATTTATTCATTTAGCATAATTATAAATTCGAAATTCTATACACACACACAGAACTTTGCAAAGGACCAAATACATAAATGATGTGCTAAACACATATAAAAACTTGGATTGCTATAGGGGAGCAATTTCAAGTTAATTTTTGCAAACACGGGTCAAGTTGGGTTATATATTATTGACGATGGCTCAAGCAGTTTCAAAGTGTAACAATGAATACTCAATATTCACTAATTATTGGATCAATAGTGCTTTAATTAATAGTTTTATAAATCATATTTATTATTCTCGTTTATCTATGAAATTCAAAAGACCTAGACAAAAAAATTGTAGCCAGGTCAAACTGAACCGGTTTGACCACTCCTATATTTTTACCCGTTTTGACAAATTTACCAAACAAGGCCAAATTGCCACTAGTGTCAACAAAACACAAGGGTTGGTTGTAGCTTTATCATGTTCACAAACATTGCAATAATTGTATGTAATAACATTGCAGCAGGGGCGGAGGGATGTATAACATAGGGGGGGAGCCGGTGCCCTCAATAAACTGGATCGAATTTTTTTTTAGTGCAAATTTTGTACTTTAACGGCCATATTTTTAGCTTGCCCCCATCCCAAATGCCAAATTGACCCCAATAAAACTACTTAAATATCAAAAAGCTGCTGAAAAGCTACTGAAAAACTACTGAAAAGCGGCAAAAAAGCTGAAAAAGCTTAAAAAAAGCTGCTGTTTTTGGAATTTTTTTTTGGCCCCCTATATATCAATATCCTGGCTCCGCCACTGCATTGCATTACTGTGTTGAAACGAAGAGTAATTCAGCTGTATCAGTTTTAGTAATAGAAAATGGGAAGTGGGAAGGCAACATATGAGTTCAGTTTGTTTGTGGACTGCTTCCAGCCTTGATTTCAGAACAGCTGACGTGTCATCACGTGAATCCAAGGCTCTCTTGGTACCTCCAAAATGTTTGACAAAATAGCAAAGGGCCTAATGAAAATTTTATATGCTCAAGAATTATATTTATAAAACTTACGCAATCTATGCCAGGATCCTTAGGTGTGGAGCAAATTCTGAGTGGTAGGTCCGAATGCTAGCAGAATGGATCCAACAGCGATTAATCCTCTCCTCCACGATTGCATCGTCAGTTACAAAGTTAAGAACTTGTCAACTTTCAGTCTTCTTGTTTTCAAGCATCACCTTAAGCTCAAATATAATAAGTAACCTGTACATTTACATTTACCCTCCAAGGAATCGTCTGCAATGCAATCAAACTAGGTTAAGAACAAAGAAGATGGTTCGGTTGAACAAAATATATGAATGGCAATGCATAAAAACAGTACGTTCTCCATACCTTCCTTGCCTTTAAGGCTGAGATTTTTTGTGCCACATGGCGAATGATGATGTACCAAACGTAGTTGTTTCTGAAAAAACTTCTTTTGGAATTAAAACCAAGGAAGCTATGGAAACCGTATTCATTTTAAGCAGGCATAATTCTATAAAAGGACCTTCTTTGCAAGTCTGATTGTATTGTTGCTCGGAGACAAGTGGGTGTTGGGTTTATCCCACATCGCTTGGGTAGTGGAAGATGAGAGTGAGGCAGCTTGTATATAATGACCAAGCTGACACAGAGAAAGGCACGCAGCCAAGCAATGAGCACAAAGCGAACTATTCTTTCGCCTTTTACTAAAGAATACCGTGTGCTCGTTGTATAAATTGGCATACGCCTATTTTTGGAGAGCTTCTTCCCAAAAGGAAGAACTCCAACCAATTTTCAGTACAAAGTATTTTCAGTTTGCAGTTTTGCAAATCGTTTGAACGGCCATTAAAGTATCCCTTAATAGACATATGATATGTGTTGCACATGATGTTAAAGTAGTGCAACATTTAAACATAAGTTTTTATGACCTTACAAATTATGGATGCATGCACAACATTGCCAAAAGTTGGATTACTAATGTAAATAAAACCACCACATTTTTTTTGGGTAAAGAATAAAACCACCAGATTAAACAAAAGGCATACTAGAACTTGCGATTATTTGGATTTATTTCTCTAATGTTTTTGGAATAATCAATAGATATACCTTTGATATATCTTAACTATGATACATCATAAATAAAGACTAATATGGCCCTATAAGGCTGAAAGTTGAGATGGCCCTATAACGCTGAATTGGTTGCAGCCACACGCACTTATCACAATGCAAACTATTTTCTGTTTAGAAATTTGTGTGCTCATAGCGCATAAGTTAGCCAAATCATACTATTTGAGACAGCCATCCTTCGGACTGAATCTGCTGCAATGCAATCATGATAGGCTAAGTACAATAAATATTGTTCAAATTTACAAAACTACGCTTGCACAAAATACACACATTCTCCATGGCTTCATTGGCTTTAACTCCAAGTGGAGTTTGTACAACTACAACTATTCTTTATCATAACATATCACTAGTCAATCGTCAAGTTGCACAAACCAAAATCGTCGATAATAAATGGTGACTGGATATCTAAAAGGCACGCCAATCACAAATTATTAAGGATGAGTAGTGTTTGTGCCACTTGGCCATCGGTTATATGCAAAGACTAATGGCTGCTGCACAAACTCCTTTTAGAGTTAGAGCCAAGGAAGACATGAAGTTGGTGTGTATTTTTTGCACGTATATTATTATGCAACTGAACCTTCTTCTTGTACTTATTGAAGTCTGATGTATTCTTGTTTAGGGGCAAGTTTCTGATGACTTAGTTATAAGAACAATTAACGAAGCCTTAGAGAAGCTTTCATGTGAACAATTAGTTCATTCTGAATGGATTCTAACTACTAAGGACCGTGGTCCAAGTGGAAAAGTCGTATCTGGTATTCACGTTAGGCTACTGCTGATTCGAGGTTGGTCTCATTAACTTGGCTTTAACCCGGATAGGACTTTTAGCAGCAGATTCCACTTTTAGCATATCACCGGGCACCGGCTAGTCACCAAGTGGCACAAACAATATTCATTCTTAATAACCGGTAACGGAATAATGAAAAGTTACCCAATCACGAATTATTAAGGAGGAGAAATGTTTGAGCCACTTGGAAACTAGTGATGTGCTAAAAGTATTGTTACTGCTAAAACTCCCAAGTGAGTCAAAGCTAAGGAAGTTTTTGGAAGCATATTGTATTTTCTGCATGCATAATTTGTAACGTTTGAGCCTTCTTCTTTGAACATAATCAAGTCCGGTTGTGTTGTTAAACAAGGACTGCATGTATAAAAGTAATGATCCTAGGAAAAGTTTTCTAAGGGCCGTAGTGCAAGCGGAAAAGGTTTTTTCTGTTGTCAGTTGGAAAAGGTTATTCAAGGTTTTTTTTTGTTTTTTTAACATAGGACCTCAGCAGTTACCTCCTGCAGTGGTTTTTCTGCAAGGAGGTTTGCTACAATACCTTTTATCCTATAGGAATTGATAACCTGCAGACAGCAATTGGATTTATTCATTTAGCATAATTATAAATTCGAAATTCTATACACACACACAGAACTTTGCAAAGGACCAAATACATAAATGATGCGCTAAACACATATAAAAACTTGGATTGCTATAGGGGAGCAATTTCAAGTTATTTTTGCAAACACGGGTCAAGTTGGGTTATATATTATTGACGATGGCTCAAGCAGTTTCAAAGTGTAACAATGAATACTCAATATTCACTAATTATTGGATCAATAGTGCTTTAATTAATAATCATATTTATTATTCTCGTTTATCCATGAAATTCAAAAGACCTAGACAAAAAAATTGTAGCCAGGTCAAACTGAACCGGTTTGACCACTCCTATATTTTTACCCGTTTTGACAAATTTACCAAACAAGGCCAAATTGCCACTAGTGTCAACAAAACACAAGGGTTGGTTGTAGCTTTATCATGTTCACAAACATTGCAATAATTGTATGTAATAACATTGCAGTACTGTGTTGAAACGAAGAGTAATTCAGCTGTATCAGTTTTAGTAATAGAAAATGGGAAGTGGGAAGGCATAACACGAGTTCAGTTTGTTTGTGGACTGCTTCCAGCCTTGATTTCAGAACAGCTGAAGTGTCATCACGTGAATCCAAGGCTCTCTTGGTACCTCCAAAATGTTTGACAAAATAGCAAAGGGCCTAATGAAAATTTTATATGCTCAAGAATTATATTTATAGAACTTACGCAATCTATGCCAGGATCCTTAGGTGGAGCAAATTCTGAGTGGTAGGTCCGAATGCTAGCAGAATGGATCCAACAGCGATTAATCCTCTCCTCCACGATTGCATCGTCAGTTACAAAGTTAAGAACTTGTTAACTTTCAGTCTTCTTGTTTTCAAGCATCACCTTAAGCTCAAATATAATAAGTAACCTGTACATTTACATTTACCCTCCAAGGAATCGTCACAAACGAGTTGTCCCTAAGCTGCTATGCAATCAAACTAGGTTAAGAACAAAGAAGATGGTTCGGTTGAACAAAATATATGAATGCATAAAATAAGTAGGTTCTCCACACCTTCCTTGCCTTTAACGCTGAGATTGTTTGTGCCAGATGGCGAATGATGATGTGCTAAACGTAGTTGTTTCTGAAAAAACTTCTTTTGGAATTAAAGCCAAGGAAGCTATGGAAATCGTATTCGTTTTAAGCAGGCATAATTCTACGCAATTGAACCTTCTTTGCAAGTCTGATGCAACAATTGGGTGTTGGGTTTTTTATCCCACATCGCGTGGGTAGTGGAAGATGAGAGTGAGGAAGGTTGTATATAATGACCAAGCTGCAAATGGTGAAACGCACTCAGCCAAGCAATGATTACAAGCGAACTATACTTTTGCCTTTTACTAAAGAATACCGTGCTCGTTGTATTAATTGGCATAAGCTTATTTTTGGAGAGCTCCTTCCCAAAAGGAAGAACTCCAACCAATTTCAAGTATAAAGTATTTTCAGTTTGCAGTTTTGCTTATAACACTAAATCATTTTAATACCTGAAATTTCTTGTATTATTGTAAAAAATTCCAATTTAATATCAAGAGCTTCTGTACAAATTCTGAAAACGAAGTTGCTAGACAGATGTGTAGTTTTTTTTAGAACGGCATTTTTTTTATCAACCTATACCAAAATATCTCACAATGCCAAAGGATTCCTTTGGTGGCCAACTGAGCTAGCGATATGTTAGTGTAAATCAATATGCAATATGACATCGCTCAAAAAGTTACACTAGTAGTCCAAATCGGTGGTCCATCGTTTGAACGGCCATTAGAGTATCGATTAATAGACATATGATATGTGTTGCACATGGCATACATTTATTTAATCATAATTTCTATGGCCTTACTGATCTGAATTTGGTATCCAACATTGCCAACATTTGGATTACTAATCTGAATTTCCACAAACTTATAACCAGATTCATAATTCGGTGAGCATTAGAGATTATACAACCGAGTAAATAAATATTAGGTGCGATGTAAATAAAAAAATCATATCATATTAAACAGCTTTGAAAAAACCATCACATCAAACAAAAGCCATACTAGAACTTAAGGGGTGTTTGGGGTTGTTTATTGAAAATAGATTATGCGTTTTGAAAATAAATAATCAGCTGTTACAAAACGTGATTTTGAAACATAGTGTTTGGATTTGGATTTGATTATGCTTTATGATATCGCAATAGTTAGATAATAAGTTTTTTTTTTTAATGTTTGGCAAAACAAATTAACCTATAATAT
>BQNB010046426.1:0-43701 GCA_026074375.1 Tanacetum coccineum
TGCAGGAGGTAATCTTGTTCTATAATGGATTGGGAATTCCTACTCGGCAAATTCTTGACTCAAGAGGTGCAATACCATCAAAGACTACTGCTGACGCAAAAATAGCCATCAAAAAAATGGCTGACTACTATCAAAAATGGCATAATGGAACATCTAGGTCAAGAAGTACTGAAACTTCTAATGGATTGGCAGCTATACAAGCACAACTGAACAATCTTGGGAGAGAGATCAAGAAAGTGAATGAAAAAGTCTATGTTGCTCAAGTTGGATGTGAACAATGCAAAGGACCCCACTACACCAAAGATTGCCCACTAAAAGAAGAAGGGAAGCCCTTAAAAGAAGCTTACTACACACAATTTGGTGGACCTTTTCAAGGAGGGAGATATAGAGCAGCAACTCCAGGATTCTATCAAAGGAACAATGTGAATCCTTCGTACCAAGAATGAAGGCAATCTATGGAAGATACCCTGAGCAAGTTTATGAGTGAATCAGCAAAGAGACACGAAGAAAACTCCAATTTGATTAAAGAAATTTGAGCTTCGACGGATGCTGCCATTCAAAGCCAAGGAGCATCTATTAAAACTTTAGAAATCCAAATCGGACAAATGAGCAAGGTACTACAGGAAAGAGGATTTGGAAGTCTACCTAGCTCTATTGAAGCAAACCCGAGAGATCAAGTCAAGTCGATTTCAACTACTATTGAAGTTGATTCATACCCGATACGCCGTATTGGATCTTCCCAATATGTCGTATCCACTGGACATAACCGTACACTCATGTACGACACAAGATAAACGACGATTCTGTTTTCAAGTCGTTTGAATGGTTACCACTGTGAAGAAAAGAAGGGATCATATAGACCATAATTCTCGGAAGCTTACTCTGAAACTTCACAATCCATACCCCAAAAGGAGAAAGACCTAGGGAGTTTCACTTTACCTTGCTTGATTAATAATGTTTGCTTTGATAATGCCCTTGTTGACTTAGGAGCTAGCGTTAGTGTTATGCCTCTCTCGACCTACCTTAACTTGGGATTAGGCGAATTAGCTCACACTAAGTTAACAGTTGAATTAGCAGACAGGACTATGAAATATCTAAAAGGAATAGATGAAAACGTACTAGTAGGAATTGGTAAATTTACTTTCCTCATGGACTTTATAATTTTAGATATGGCCAAGGATATCAAAGTGCCCTTGATCCTCGGAAGACCATTTTTGTCTACTGCCCGTGCTAAGATTGATGTTTACAAAAGAAAGATTACTTTAAGGGTCGGGGAAGAAATGATTGTTTTCACAAGTGTTAAACCTGCTAGTAGTTTAATTAAGAGGGTCTACATACTAAGTTTAAGAGAAAGAATGGAACTTGATTTAGAAGATAGGCTTATGGGAGAGACATTGGTGTTAAATAGATCATTAGACCCTTTCTTGGAGGATTACATAGAATTAAATGATCTAAATGAACCATTTGAGCTTAGGAGAAATCAAGGTGATGATTTAATGCCCACCATTGAGGAAGGTGAGGTAATTGAGGAATTTAGAACTAGGGATGATGAACTTGATGTTGGAATTGATGATTACCCTAGTTATTACGATTATGATAAGAAGATTCATATGGATTGTGCCCACAACTTAAAGTTTTCTTACATGATAGGATTTGAATTTACACACGCTAACGTTTTCCCATTATTATATGTCAATGTGATGTCCAAAAAGTTTCATAATTCTATAATGAAAGATAAGATGGTGTACAAAGGGAACAATGTTATAGGAGCTTTAATGAATGTGCCTATTTTTGTTGGAAACTTTTCTGTTATGACGGGTTTTGCAGTTTTAGAAAATATGGATGATTATCTTGATGAAGGAATGGGCGATGTTATTTTTGGCGAACCGTTTTTGAGAGAAGTTACGATTAATGCAAAACGGTTTGAAGGGATGATTACCATTTACAATGGTAATGATGAAGTAACTTACCAAATGGTGCCATCACATCCAAGATTTAAATACAACACTAATGAGCAGTGCAAAAAGATTCCACCATTACCGAAGGTAAGTGAAGAAGATAAGATGAATGGAATCTCGCATCCATACCAAAATCTTAAGGGGTTCTACAAAGGAGTATTGAATTTAGGACCGGATTACATTCGAGATGCGAAGATGGAAGAATGGCTCACACGCGGGCACATTAGCGTGCATGAGATGGAAGGATGAAGAAAAGCTGAAGAAAAGTCTAACTTAAAGACTTCGTTGTAAACAAAAGTGCTCCCCAGGAGACAACCCAGAATGTTGTTTAATTTTATCAAGTTTGTCTTCCCAGACATCAATACGGTGTATCCGCTCCATACCATACGACGTATTGATTATCTGGACGTTATCAGTCTTTACTTTTTATGCACTTTAAAAACATTATTGTCAGTTATGTTGGTACGGCGTATTCGTGCACATGATACGGCGTATTCACCAAAACTGACCCGTATTTAGTTTAAAATAACCATAGGTACCAAGATAGGAATACACGCTTTTTTCCTATGTTTTATACAGGACCTCGTGAAAGAATATCAACGAATATTGGTAGAGAATTTACAAATCTGGAGATCTTAAAGTGTTGGAGTCTTGAAACATCAAGGCGGCTGTTCAACATATTCTTGCTCTAATAAACATAACATGGAGAATCTACCGAGCAAATATCAGGGGAGTTTCTCATTCTAATTCTTTTTAATTCTCGTATTTAATGTTTTATCTATACAACGAGGATGTTGTATAATTCAAGTGGGGGGTGGAATTAGAATGTTTACTTGTTCTATTTTTCACACTAAAATGCTTAAATTATGCTCAAATTTAAAAAAAATTCAAGCATACTTTTGTGAAATTACTTGATATATAACCCGCACACAATAACCCTTATTAGATATTGTGAGGATTTAACCTTATCCGTTTCCAAATGTTTACCTAAATTCCATAAAATATGAGTGTGCCGGTGATGTTGTAGACTTTAGAACTTGGCTTGGTATATCTATTCGAGACCGCAATAATGAGTACTATGGATTTAGATGGAGTAACTTGTTTAAATTAGTAAATTTTAGGATTACACCCAAATCGCCTTTACATGTTGCTTATTAACTAACTACACTGGTTAGTTAACCCCCATATAAACCATTTGTTTACTCTCATTTTAAGAGTAAGATACCCCTAGAACAACCCGTAGAGCCAATCCTTTAGGAACTACACCAATTATTTGTTTTGTTACACCTTTACACCTTAGCCTACCCTGTTAGATTAAGTTTATTTTACAGTTGTTAATTGCTTAAAGTGTAAAGTTTATATTTCTTAAGTCTTGTGTCTATTTTGGTACGGTTGGAGAAATTTGCACATTGCAAATGGGAATGTATATTATAGTCAAAACTCGTGTATTTTAACGACCCATCGCAATATTGGTGAGATGGAACCAAATTTGTCAATCAAACACTTCGTGAATTTTATGAAAATGTTGGCATCTCGCATCAAACATTTGTTGCCCACACTCCTTAGCAGAATGGCGTTGTCGAAAGGCAAAACCGAACTCTTATAGAAGCTACTCGTACAATGTTAATATTTTCAAAAGCTTCATTATTTTTATGGGCCGAAGCAATCAATACAGCCTGTTACACCTAAAACCGTTCATTAATCCGCCTTCGATACAACAAAACTCCATATAAGCTTATGCAAGATAAGAAACCGGATTTATCATTCTTTCATGTCTTTGGTGCACTATGTTATCCTACCAATGACAATGACGACCTGTGTAAATTTGTAACACCCCCAAATTGGGTCACAACGGAATATGGGTTGGGGGTGAAACTTCATAGATCAATAACACAAGATATATATAAGAACGACCCAAAAGTCGTTTAAAAAAACCGATACATTGGATTTATCAAGGTGTTTGTTACAAAAAGCTCGAAGCTTCACTAGTTCAAAATACAAATTACAAGATTCTAGTCCATAACAAATGTTCCCAAAATGTAATGCAACCAAATCTTTAATGCATGACTTCCCAAAATAACTACCACTAATGTATCCCTTGTCTTGTACCTTACTGATCTCTTGAGAAAACATTGCTTAAAACGTCAACATATTGTTGAGTGACATCATAGGATTATAAAATGTATAATGTAGGACCGCAAAATTTCCCCATGATAATGCAACAGATGCAAACATCATAAAATGTGATTACGTTTTCCTAAGCTCATGACACTGAAGCTCGACATGCATGAAATACAATATAAATTGCTAGCATTGCCCGTGATGATGTTCTAACCCGCAACATCCTATGTCCGACATGGTATACGTTTGTTGTCCGGCAAACCGGCACAGTGAGTATGACTCACCCAAACGAGGATGTCAATCCCAAATAGATCTATTTATAACATTCGCGCTCACAACAGTAATTGATAGTTCATGATAATGGGCTCAGAGGGTTATCGCTACTTAGGCAAACACGTAATCGTAATGTAAAATGTCCACTTGCGTCCAATTGTAAAACATGCATATGTTTCTCACCCCAAAACTTGTAAATCATTAAAATGTAAAATGTGGGGCCATGAACTCACCTTGAGTAAATGAATATCAAGTATATCACAGAAAATGCGTCAGATAAACGCCGAATGCAACCTCATTAATTATAGGCCGTATAAGTACTATGCCCACTTTGAATAAACTAATACACTTATCTAATTCTATATATCTACATACACACATCGAATTGCGTTTGTGAATTCGTATTTATAAAGATAATAGTTTATAAATATTTCCTTAGTAATACGACGTAACCTTTATCGTTTTAAGACTGTGTTCTACGTTATCTTATGTCCACGCTTTCGTATTAAGGACGAGTTATCAAACATATTAATTTTTATATTTTTAGTCCCCTGATGAACAGTGTTTTTACTGTTCATGATAGTTTATAAATTTATTTTTATAGGTTTAGTTATCGTAAAACCAGTAAATGTCGTATCTTATTCGTTTTTAGTGATTCTTTCGAGCCGTCTTCGTAATTAAAAGTTTTATCAAATTAATGATGTTTTCAAAATGTTCATGTCTGATATGAATAGTAACTTTTATAAAAATAGTTTTATAAAAAGTATTGATTGTCGTATACTCGCCGTAATTCTTAAAATCTTCGTTTTATAAATCTTATAATTATAATTCTTATTGTTTTGAAATCCTAAAATTATGTACTAACTGATAAAATATGTTTACATTTTCATTAGATGTGAATAGTAATTGGTTTTTATAAAATTTCTTTTATGTACGCGTTTTAAACTTTACGTTATGTAAATTACGTATCTCCTTCGTTATAAATCGGTTTTTCGAGTTTCTTACCTTTTTGGAATCCTCATGAGATGTAGTATTTTCTAAAAATATAAAATAAATACTTTTAATTTCGAATTAAAACAGAAAGTTTCAAAGTTTTCATTGAAATGCGTTTAAAATTAGTTTTTATAACTTTCTAGTTTAACCACTTTATTACATGTCCATTACAACCCTTAATATCACATGTCTTACACTCGTAGGGTCCTTAGTCCATGATTAGTCCAAAAATTGTCCAAGAATCACAAGATCCATAAGTTTACCCTCTCATTTGTTTATGAACTTTTATATATACACTTTTTAGGTAACTTAATTATATATAATTTTTATACATAAACCACAGATGTACACTACTTATACATCCATTATGACATGTTATCAATATTCATATGTCATATGTAAAAGTGTACCAAATCACAAGCAAGTGTAAAAATCTATTTTTACAAGTAAATAAGTTCTTAGATGGTGATTAACTATACACACATTATATATGCATAAAATCATGAAAGTAAAGAGATTAAGAGCTTTAGGTAACCTTAATATGAAGTGTGGTGATGAACAATGTGATCTAAACCCTTACTTAGCTACTTAACCCAAGTTTACAACACTTGAAAACCCTAATTCCAAGCAAAACCCTAATCTTGAACCTTCTTGCTTTAACACTTGTAAACCTTAAACCAAACCTTCTAAACACCTTAGGTTATCTTAGAAATGATGTAGGAACACTTAGAAATGTTGCAAATAAATTTTGTATGGATGGTTTGTATGGATTGTTTGTAAAATAAAGGGTGTGTCGTGGCTTATTAAGAGAGAAAGAGAGAATAGGTTTTGATTTTTTTGTAAATGAAGTGAAGTGTGTGTTTATCTCTTACTAGTGCAAGACTTATATGTATCAAGGACTAGCCAAATGATAAAACAAAGACTATAAGACCAAATGGTCAATGGGGGGGGAGGAACAATGAGTAAAATAGGGGTGACTAGTGGTCAAAACCACTAGTCACAAGTTAGTCTTCACTAACTCTTACTAGCACATGTTCCATATTTAATTCTAGTGTTTCTATGCTCCCTAATATGGACATGATCCCATGAATTCAAGGATTGTGTTTACTAGCTAAATTTCTTGCATAAAATGAAAGTATCACTTTGTATTTATAAGTTGTAAGTAAATGAGAAAGTGGAGTTTTTATTTAAAGTGTATAACTTTGAAATTGTATAAGTCTTGGTTTATTTATTCTATATAGGATGACATACATTACAACCATGGGTAAAGTTTTATGAAAACTTTGATCATTAGAAATAATAATGGTTATTTGTTAAAGCGTAGGTTAATTTTGGTGATTCCTGGAATGCCTAAACGCAATTTATCGCGAAACGTAAACAATTTACGTAACCAATAAAATAAAATGAACAAAGTTAATAATTATCCTCAAAATAGTTACTTAACCCTTGTTTGATGTAAACCCTTAATTGTTTGATGCCCGTTTACATTTAATGATCATTTTTAGCTTACGCGATTTAACTTAATACTTGGAATTAAAAGCAAACGCGTACAACCTTAAAAATAAATAGTAAGTTTTATTGACGTCGTAAATGACCCTAAAACACGGGGTGTTATAACAAAAGCCATGTTCTGTGTGCTTGAACTTGAGCTGGACATCCCTTTAACTTCTGGTTTATACACCTTGAGGTTGTTGTAGAGATCATCCATGCTCATTGTATCCAAATCAGCTTTATTCCTTCACAAAACAGCATGTGTGTTCCAATTGTGACAATAACTTCTTAATATCTTTTAATATTAAACTTCTTCTTGTAAATGCTTATTCATCCAAAAAGATCCAAACTGATCACACAAGCTTTTTGAAGCCTATCAAGTTTGATCAAGCTTCTATGAGCTTTTGAGCAGCTATCAAGTTTTACTTATTGCTGCTTTAAGAGATTCCTTTGAGTCTTTCTTGTAGCTGCAATCCCACCAAATCTCTTTTCAACAGATTCCAGCAACTTCTTAGCATCCTTTATAGAGTTAAACTTTAACTTATGTTGATTGGGAATGCCCATCATTAAAGTACTTCTAGCTTTCAGCTCTAATATTCTCTGAGCCTTTTCTTCAGCAGTTGTAATAGGCATCTCTGTCATAACTCCTTCCATAATTTTTGTTTTTGGCAAGGTTGCACCATTCTGTATGACTTCCCACAGTGCATAGTTTATCATCTGGATATATTGTTCAATCCTCATCCTTCATATCTCATACTCACCAGATTTGAGCATAGGAACTTTAGATGCAGCCACCATGTGTGCAAAATCTTGATCCATATCTTTTAGCAAAAACATGTTCTACTTATTCACAGCTTCTTAACAAGCTCTAAAACTACTTGTTGATCCCACTTAAATAGATCTAATTCCTTAAGCTTGTTTAAGGTTTAGTTATATTAGATAAATCTAACACAACTATAATAGAAACTATGTTTAAATGTATTAAAGATTATGCGAAATCTAATATTTAATATTAAGAAGAATTATTAATGAAACAATAATTCAATGAACATACAATTCAACAAATAAGCTCTAATATTATTAATGATAATAATACGAATACTCTCAAAGTATTAGGGTTACAAAGACGTTGAAGCTATGAATTATACGTCTAGTTGTATGAAACTCTATGCCCTAGGACCTCCTTTTATACACCAAGGAGTCCTAGTCAGCTTACAATACTTTCCTAAGATATCCATAATCTTTTCTATAAATAAATAACTTAATACATATCATATAAGCAGTACTAACAACAAACAGTACTAACTTATTAACCTTAGCAACATTAACTTATCTCTGAGCAGTCTTAACCTTGAGCAGTACTAACATTTACTAGCAGTAGTAACTTTGTACTAGCAGTAGTAAACACTTAGCATATTTTCACTAGCAGTACTAATATTCACTAGCAGTAGTAACTGTGTACTATCAGTAGTAAATACATAGCATATTTTCTTTGAAGTTCATGAGCAGCACTAAATCCAGCTAAGTAGCATTAACACAAACATGAGCAACAGTAATTTAAACAACATCAAGAAGACTTTTAATCCCAACAGATAATTTTATGGATCTCAAAACCAAACTCAAAACAACAACCAAAAATCATAAAGCCTCTATCCATAATCTCAAAGCTAAATTCGACAGATTAGCTGACAAGCAATCTGCTCGACCTTCTAGATCTCTTCCTAGTAACACTCAACCAAATTAGTTAAGTCATCCTTAGACTTGAGAATACAAACAAGTTCTGGTATGTGTGGATATCACTTTTAAATTCTAAGTCAAACGTTGTCTTGAAAAAAGGTAGTTATAAAGACTATTATTGGAAGTGATGTGAAGCAGCATTCACAACACTTGTATTTAATAAAGAATTTGTTCCTCCACTTGATATGTGCAGAATGATACAGAATGATACCATTGGCGCCTTGATGACATCAAATAACGTCTATTTTATAGCATCATTTATCCCATGTATTTAACCCATTTTGTATAATTATTGCAAAGAATTATTACTTAATCGTTTATATTTGAGAATTGCAGTAATTATGGAGTAGTTGGTGAATATTAGCAAAAGGCGCGCATTCTGGAGCTTAAATGAAGATATTTTGAAGATTTACTATTCTGACAACCAATACGCCGTTTCCATCAAGGAAGATACGGCGTATCCGTGCCTGCACTCACCAAAGACCACAAAGGAAAGAAGATCAATACGCCGTATCCAGAAGAAGTCAATACGCCATATTGAAGATATAGTATGTGAATATTCTAAAAGATATCAAACGTGGTGCCTACTCCAAGAAACTCTAATACGCTGTATCCAATCCCTTGGATACGCCGTATCGAACCGACTTCCAGACCCTATAAATACAAAACTCAAAAACGAGTTTTAAGTGTGCTAAATCATATTCTCGATATCTAAACCATAAAAGTCGATTTTCAGAAGAGAAAAAGAGCAGAAGAGGTCTTGCAACTCATTCCAATCCATAGAAGACAACGTGTAATTTCTTATACTTTTGTAATCGTTTAGTTTTTGGTATCATTCGTTAACTCGGTTAATTTACCTTGGCTAAAACAATTACTCTTGTATTAATTATGATGTTTGAAGGATAATACCTTCGGGTATTAGCCATTATTATGAAGATCTGAATGTTTGGTTTTGTTTATATCTCGATTGCTTAATTTATCGTTGCATGCTTGTTTATGTTTATCAATTCATACTTGTTTACGTGCTTTTGTATGCGACCTATCATTCAACTGGATCTAGTGATACGGACCAAGTAATCTAGATGTCGGGATAGCTCTCCATATAGTAATTTATACATCTAGAATCATAGGATCACAAGTATTGTCCTTCTAAAATCGTGCTAAGGATACGCTTCTAGCTTAACTAGTTAACGGAAACTGCCTTTGGTTTATTGAACATGTTGACTAGTAGGTGAATCTAGATAATTCAACAAGTAATGTTCTGATTCCATTGGATAGTTGGATAAGTGGACTACTAGTGTATAAATTGCCATTAAGCAGTAAGTGGGTAAAGTCTCTATGAGCTAGGGTTTAACAAGATCACCATTGATTTAATCCCTAATATATATTATAATCAGGTAATAAGGATGCTTTATGCGGATGCTTTAATTGTGACAGAGTTAATGTGTCTAGGTCTTAGGATGAAGTCCCGCCTAAGTCCAAGAATGATATACCTCTCTGAGATAAGTAATCATTGCACTGAATAAACAAACCAACGTTCTAATCGGATTAATTTTGGCTAATACAATTTC
Source organism: Tanacetum coccineum (assembly GCA_026074375.1). NCBI lineage: Eukaryota > Viridiplantae > Streptophyta > Magnoliopsida > Asterales > Asteraceae > Tanacetum > Tanacetum coccineum. The sequence continues at coordinate 10,145 of BQNB010046426.1, forward strand.
TATCATAAGGCTCGACCGCTCTTTTATCTTCTGTTAATTTGCTTGCGTGGGTTAAAGTGTCTTGAATTGATTGTAGTCACCAAACAAACCCGTGCCAGTCTCTCAGGCTGAAACCCTCCTTTTACATGTTAGAATTAGGATTAGAACTAACATAGGATTAGCATAGGTTTGACTTAGATTAGAATTAACTTAGATTAGAATTAACTTAGACTAGATAACCAAAATATAAATAAATTGAGAAATTTAACCTCGCTTCAAGTGTTCGACACCCTACTTACCACGAATCTACCACCGACCGGGTACACTGCCCGTTAAAGTGTTGTTTTTGGTTAAGTCGGCAAAATATAAATTTAAAACTTGAATCACAAAAATATACACCACACAACGACACATCAATAATCTTAAAATTTACCAATTTAAACAAGTTACTCCATCTAAATCCATAGTACTCGTCACTGCGGTCTCGAGTGATATACCAAGCCAAGTTCTAAAGTCTACTACATCACCGGCACACTCATATTTTATGGAATTTGGGTAAACATTTGGAAACGGATAAAGATAAATCCTCACAATATCTAACAAGGGTTATTGTGTGCGGGTTATGTATCAAGTAATTTCACAAAAGTATGCTTAAAAAAATTGAGCATAATTTAAGCATTTTAGGGTGAAAAATAGGAGAAGTATACATTCTAATTCCATCTCCCCACTTGAATTATACAACGTCCTCGTTATATAGATAAAACATTAAATACGGGAATTAAAAAGAATTAGAATGAGAAACTCCCTGATATTTGCTCGGTAGATTCTCCATGTTGAGTTTATTAGCAAGATTGTGTGTTGAACAGCCGCCTTGAAGTTTCAAGACTCCAACACTTCAAGATCTCTAGATTTGTAAATTCTTCACCAATATTCATCGTTATTTCTTTCACAAGGTCCTGTGTAAAAATAGGAAAAACATGCATTCCTATCTTGGTACCTACGGTTAATTTAAACTAAACTAAACAAACTAAATACAAGTCAGTCTGGTGAATACGTCGTATCATGTGTATGAATACGCCGTATTGCCAGAACTGACAATAATGTTTTTAAAGTACATAAAAAGTAAAGACTGATAACGTCCAGACAATCAATACGCCGTATGGTATGGAGTGGATACGCCGTACTGATGTCTGGGAAGACATACTTGATAAAATTAAATAACAATCCGGGTTGTCTCCCGGAAAGCACTTTTGTTTACTGTGAAGTCTTTAAGTTAGACTTTTCTTTTGTTTCTCTTCATTCAGCTTGAGTTATCATCCATCCTTCATCCATCATGCGAAAGATTTCCTGGTATGCTCGGCATGCATCATTGCTTGTTTTTCCCAAATCGCCGTATTCATTTTTTTTAACAGCAACATACTCTTCATCTTGTCCGAATGAATACTTAGTCATCTTGAATCTCCTTATATTTCACACCAAAAGTTCGTGAGCTTCACATAACTCTTGTCTTTCATCATGAGTTTCATTCTCATATTCTATTTCATCGTGATCGTTGTAGGTAATCTCACGGATTTCGCATATTCTCCAACTATCATAGCTTGATTCGTCATCACTGATTGAGCCTTCCATGATAGCCTTATTTCTTAAAGCTTGTTCTTTTAGCTCGCTATCCATCAATGCTTTGTACCATTCATAATCTTGGTAATGGAGCGAGTTTCCAACTATGTAAGCTCTAGGTAAGTTTCCTCCATTACAGTATCCATCATTCTTCCAACTACATGTTGGCCATTCCAAACATCCAGTTTTATAATTGAAGGGTTTACAATAATGCTTAACTGGAGTCGGTTTAGTCCAAACTCTTGTGTCAGTCCAAGGTTTTTCGTCCACCCAAGGTACGTCTTTGTTCCATTCATAAATCCAGTCGTCCTTATATTCTTCATAAGTTTTGAATCCCTCAATGTCCTTAGTAAGTAAGTCTGGATCGATTTGCAAAAGATAGTTAAATTCTTTGAAGGCCTTGCACATAGGTGTCTCAAAGTCAAATATATTAGTGTCGATCCTAAAGACTTTAGCAACTTCATCTTCATTATCAGAAAACTCTTCATCCGTGAGCTCAAGTTCATCGCCTCCTCTAATCCAGTAAATCCATAACACTTTCTTTGTATAACGATCCATCGTCTTGTAGTTAAATTTTTTTGACCCCAAACATTCAGTAAATGCAACATCAGATAGATCATATCCCGTATCATCATCAGCTTCATGCGACACTCGTTGCTCCGAATCATCATCCTTGTTCGAGTCACATGGGATGTTAGAAACTTCAACTTCATAAGTGAATAAATCATTATCCATTCCGCTCATCCGTTTGAATTCTTTGTTGAAAACTTCAAGTGATGTATCACAAGCGAGCGAAACATCTTTGTCGTTAAGATCCTCAAGTTTCTCGAACTCTCCTTTGATTACCTTTGTCATTCTTAACTGAAAAATAACCAGAAAATTTATCAGTAGAACCAGCAGGAAAAAAGGTGTTAAAAAAAATTGAGTTTTAAGTTCGAGAGTGGAAAAGAATTTTATCAGATGATCAATACGTTGTATTCAATTAAAGTAAATACGCCGTATTAATCTTTTAAGTGAATACGCTGTATTAGATAGAAATTTGGATACGCTGTATCCAATGGAAGTGGATACGCCATATCGAGTTATTGACCAGAATAGTGTATTAGGAAAACAAATAAATTAAACACACAAATATACAAGCAATCAATTAAACTACACAAATTACAAAATATACAGAATATTTCAAGAATAAACACTAATCTAATTATGCTAATCCTAAGCGGTTCGATCTAATGTTAAAAACCAAAATATAAAATAAAATTCAAGATTAAATTTCACTCCCCGGCAACGGCGCCAAAAACTTGATGTGTTGTCGTGTAGGTGTTATTTTATGTATCAAATTTACTATTTCTTTTATGCCGACTATACCTAAAAATAACACTCTAACGGGCAGTGTACCCGATCGGATGTAGCTTCTTTGGTAAGTAGGGTGTCGATCACAAAAAAACAAAAAATGAGAGTGGAAGTTAACTCTTAATTCTACTGGTATTTTATTTATCTAGGTTTAGTACTAATCTAATCTAATTATTCTAATTAAATCTATTACTAACTAATGCAAAGAGGGGGATTTCAGGCCTGAGAGGACTGAAATGTGTTGTTTTAATTATCCTAAAAATGATGACAAATAACACACACAAGTGATTAACAAAAGATAGGGAAGAGGTCAAATCTTAATGAAACGTATTAGCCAGTTTAATCTAATAATATGCCTTGCTTGTTTATTCATGCAATGATTGTATTAATTCGTTGGTGGTATATCATTCCAAAGTTAGGTGTATCTTCTCCCTAGACTCGAGGTTTGTCGCTAGTTAATCCTGTCACAATTAACCTAAACCCGCATAAAGCTCACACCGTTGATTATAATCTATCTAGGAAACTATATTGGTGGTTATATTGAATCCTAGCTCATGGAGGCTTTACCAACTTATTGCTTAATGGAAATTCATATACTAGTAGTCCACACCCACTTAACTACCTATGGGAACATGACGTTATGTGTAATCCTAAGTCACCGGCTTAGTCTACCTATCCACTTAACCATAGATCGAAACAGGTTTTTCTATTGGTGATCCTATTAGTCTAGCTATATGAATAAGCGCTATATGTTTCTATCACAAAATCTTAGCCTACGCCCAAACAACACCGAAGTTGCAGCGCATTAAATATGTAGGACTAGATCCAGTTGAATGATAGGAAAAACACATAATTATGAACATAACTACGAGTATTAATGTGATAAAAAAATCAACATAATACGATAAGGAAAACAAACTCGATATAAAGACACAATCAAAACATTATATTTATCCTAAACATGGCTAATACCTAAAGGTATTAGCCGATAGTCATTGTAACAATACACGAAATCATAGATGAACGATTAAACATAATGCTAACCGAACGCGTATAGTGGAGTGTAGAGATTACAAGAGTTTTCCCATCGATTAGACCACTTTATAGGACCTTCATGGCTTCATAGATCTTCTGAAAATCAGACTTGGTGGTAAAAAGCATACCCTAAATCGTATTTAGGATTTGGTATTTATAGACTCTGAAAATTGGTCGATACGGCGTATTGGAACTCAATACGGCGTATCGGGGTTGCTTGGCGTGGGCTCCAAGAATAAAATATTCCAAAATTCTTGCGCAGGAATTGGATACGCCATATCCGATTTTTGGATACGGCGTATTGACCAATACGCCATATCCGATTTCTTGGATACGGAGTATTGACCAATACGGAGTATTGGGGTTTTTGGATACGGAGTATTGGCTGAAAATGTGTTTTTCTTGATTTTTGACCAAAGTATCATATACGGCGTATCAATGGCGTATTCTTCAAAGTCAGGCAATGGTCTTGAGTTCTTCAAAGTCTTTAGATACGGCGTATGCTTCTAGAATGATACGGCGTATTGATGTCAGAATCAGCGACTTTCTGAAACTCTTCGTTTATGCTTCAAAACACGTCTTTTTCTCCATCTTTTGCCAACTACTCGATAATTACTGCAAATAACAAATATAAACAATTAAGTACCAATTCTTGCAATAATTATACAAAATGGGTTATTTACATGGGATAAATGATGCTATAAAATAGACGTTATTTGATGTCATTAATAGCATTGATAACAGTCTTCATACTACCTTACCCCTAATATGGTTGATCCCTCTTAAGGTATTTTAATTGTATGTAATATACTCTTAGTAGCTTTGTAATAGTCTTCATACTATCTTACTTGTGCGTTGCCTTAACGGAATATTACGTAGACGGCGGGTTCGTGTAATTCGTTCATGACTTAGAAAATACTTACACAGATCATCACAAGTGTGACAAAGCAACAGGACTAGGAGAAACAAACTAAGGAGTCATGCATGATTAAGTAAATACGCTCGTTTATCATATAAGTTATCACCAAGTAGTTTAGATATTAATTAGTTTAATTAGTTAAAACCAAACCAACCTCTCAAACCATGATTTTATATGCTTTCATAAAATATAAAATACAAAAAGAATCTTCTCTCAACCCCGTAGACCTCTGTTAGATTCTTTCGAGCCTTCCCAACCTATTCCCCTAGAGAACGATAACAACCCCCGAGTCTTGCCTATACTACACTGCAACGATTAGGTGCACTGCCTAGGGGATTGTAAAACTTCTTGTGAAGTCATTACAAACCGCACATCAATAGTATGTCATTTATAAATGATTGAAAAATAGAAAAATAGATTTTTTAAACACAATGGTTCTCGTCGGGAATTATCAAAAATTACCGTACTGGAACCGAAACCGAACCGAAGAACTTGGGACGGTTTTCGGTTCTACATTTTCCTTATTTTCGGTTCTCGGTTCTTGCAGATTCAGTTCTGGCTCGGTTCGGTTCTGGTACCATGGACACCCCTAGTCAACGGTCAAGAACCGGTTTTGACCAAAAACCGGTTCGGTTTGGTTTGAATTTAGAGGGGGAAAACCCTGACCGGTGGAAACCGGTTTGGATCGGGTTGGAACCAGTTCGGTTTGAAAAAACTAATTCCAAACCGGTTTTCTTCATATTTTTTTAATCTGTTAAGCAGCAATGGTAGCAGCAAGTTCGGGTTTTTTTGTCGATTTTGTATTTTATACACAATAAACTCACTAAACTTCAACTTTTATTTAATAAACTCATAATACATTAAACTAAGTTCTATATTCACAAAGCTAATACATTTGAGCGATATATTCATCAAAAAGTGATACCTTAATTAAGAGCTTGTTTGAGATTCACATCTTCTTCTTTGGCTTCGAAGGACATAGCCGAGCTAGCAGCTACATCTATAGCGATTTCTTCATCGGAAATTGAGTGTGCTTCACCCGTTTTCACATCGACACCGTGTAATTGTTCTTCGTACTCTAGTACGTCTTTAAGACTTGAAATGTGTTATATACGTTCGATCACATCTAAGTAATCCTTCAAGAAAATACACATCTCCAAAGATGCCGGTGTAAGTCTTGTTCTTCGTATCGATAATCCCTTCCACTAATAGAAAAATCGAATTCTGAAGCAACCGTAGAAGCTTGTACACTTAGTAAATCCCGGGCCATGATGGCTAGAATGCGAAATTAAGATTCACTTCCTTTCCACCAAGCCAAAATATCAAATTGTTTGACTTCTTCGGGTCCCATAGTATTTATCCAATCGGTTCCAATATATCTCTCAAATTCGTTAGTCGATGATTGGTCACTCCTAACCCGTTTAGTGCTTTCTTGTCTTAAATAATGTACATATGTAGCTTTACCCGAATGAAATATATCTTGTAACAATTTTTTAAAAGCGTTTTTTTATCATAAGTATTTCGGGTTTCGCTTGTCCGTCTTGCACAACAAGGTTTATGATGTGTGCAACACATCGACTATAATAAAATGTTGTTCAAAAGTAGTCGGTATTTTAGTATTAGTTTTTTATGGCGCTTGTATTATTACTCGCGTTATCAAATGAGATTGAAAAAACCTTTTCTTCTAATTTAAACGATTTCATTACATTTTGTAAAATGCGAAATATATTTTGGACCGTGTGAGGTACTCAAAGTTTTCAAAAGCATCGTACGCTTCATCATTTCAATGTACGAGATAACTAATGCGCATGTTACATTAAAGGTCAAAAACCGCGCAAATCATAGGCAGCCGACCAAACATTGGTTTTTAAGTGTTACAATTGTTTAAACCTTTTATTAGTTCGGTTTTAGCCTTTTTTCCAAGCTTTAATTCAATGCATGTACAGGCAGGAAACGACTTACTTGAGCATATCGACAGTTGAAGAGTATTTTGAATAACCCTAGTAAACAGAGGGTCCACCTCCCCGGGTTGACGAAGGAGTTGAAACGGAAAACCTTCTTGAATCACGACTTTGATTATGCGATTTTATAATATTCTATATGCGTTATCATGTGATTTTTATATATTATTTAATTTTGGTTATTATTAAGAAACTTTGATACTTAATTGGTTGTATTTGCTACTGTAGGTTCATGGTAGGTGTCGTGGAAGAAAACAAAGAATACACGAAGATATGGAGCTTAAACAAAGAAGTAAACTCAAACTCAAAGCTTCCTGACACATGTCCATTGTTTTGGCCATAACTCGATCATATGAACTCGGATTGAGTTGATTCAAGTAGCCACGGAAAGAGGAAACAATTATCTACAACTTAAAAAAACGTTCAAGAGCTATAAAGCCATATGTGCGGTGCAAATACTAAAAAGTGCGGCGAATTTTTGCAAGTATGACGGGAATGCTCCTTACTGGAGCTTGGCATTCAATGGAGTCCTTTCATATGGTTTCCACCCTTCCTTGTAACGCCCTAATTATATATGTTGTTGGTGGCTTTATTTATATATAATTTATCATTTCTCATGAACTTTTAATACTTAATAGCATGAATTATGTGCAGGTTCACTTGAAGTCATCTCGAGCTCAAAAAGAACAAAGTTCAAGTGTTTATAGTTATTGGAAAGCATGATAGAAGAAAAGAAAGGACCAAAGCTGAAAAAGTCCTAAAGGTACGCCACAATTTTTCCTTAGTGCCAACGCACTTTCCTATCCGAGTCCAAGAATTAAAGATAATTAAATGAAGTCTGCATTAACTCACCAAGTACGCCGCACAATTTCCTTTGTGCGCCGAACATCCTAGCAACATTAATGAAATTCCCACCGACTTAACCAAAGTACGCCGCATAATATTTCTTGTGCGCCGCACTTCGACCTAATTTCAGCCTATAAATAGAGACGAATTTCACACACTTTTTCATATCTCAAACTCAATCATCACTTCATCAAACCATTATCATTCCTCCCAATTCCCTCAATCACATTCCACTTCATAAAACACTTGAAGTTAAAGATTGAAGATCAAACCACGAAGAGCGAAGAAGAACATCATAATATTTAGAAGGAATAAAGGTTGTACTACAATTCTATACTTGTTACAGGTAGAGTTTGATCCATATTCTTACCCAGACATAGTATGTTTCTTGTTATTCTTCTTAATTTTGTTATGAACTTCATAGCCATGAGAGGCTAAATCTCTCATGACTACTCGGTGAAGATAATATAATGAATAAGCGTTTGGTATAATTACGATCTTGTTAATCTTAAGCTTATGTTAAAATCCTATCGTGTCTAATCTTATCAACTTTGATTATATACTCACACCGGTATAGGTCGAAAGACCCGTTGTGAATTATATAGTTTTAAAGATTTGTCTATGATCTTTATCATTTGTGACGAGAAATCCACCTATGTTATTTGATAAACAAAATAGATTTGATATAATAGTAACTGGGTTATTTGAGTGACACATTTGATCGAGTTAGCTAAATATAAGTCTTAAGTTAAACAAGTTAATTTGTGAAAACATTTTCTGACGAGAAAACCCTTTTTATAAATTAAAGTCCTAAGTTTAAGATCGTAACTATCACCATTGCTTATGAGTTATATGAAATTATCCGAGTAGTCATCTTTCTCATTATTGAATTCATTTCAGTTTATTTTAAGTCTGTTAAAGTTTATTTTTCATCTAATTATTCGAACACTACGTAAATCCCTGTGGACGACCTGTTCTTACCTAAAAAGATTATACTACATACGTGGGTTATATTTTTACCCGTGTGTTTCCATATTATAAATCGATATTTTTAGTCTTATAAATTTAAAGCTTTTGAAACACATCAAATATGTTAAAGATTTACTCAAAAATTATGATCTAGCTGATAGTGCCTCAGTGAAATGCCCTATGCTTCCCCCAAACAATTTGGGCCCTGATGAGTCAGGGGTCTCTGTTAATGAGACGTTGTTCAGAGGAATGATAGGGTCACTGATGTATCTTACAGCTAGCAAACCTGATATCCAATTCTCCACATGTCTTTGTGCTAGGTACCACGCTAACCCTAAGGAATCCCACCTTGTCGTTGTAAAAAGAATTTTCAGGTATTTTAAAGGAACTCCAAATCTAGGCCTCTAGTATCCAAAAGGATCAGGCTTTGATCTGAAAGCATACTCTGACTCGGACTACGCTAGATGTAACATGGATAGAAAGAGTACCTCAGGGGGATGTTAGATACTTAGTGGAAAGTTAGTATGTTGGAGTGCAAAGAAGCAAAGCTCTGTGGCAATGTCATCAGCTGAGGCTGAGTATGTAGCTGCCGCTGGATGTTGTGCTCAAGTCCTCCGGATCAAGAGTCAGCTGGCTGACTATGATGTTCTCTATGATAAGGTGCCCATATATTGTGATAATACAAGTGTCATTGCCATTTCAAACAATCCAGTACTGCACTCTAGGACAAAACATATTGACCATCAGGTATCACTTCATTAGAGACCACATTTTAAAGGCGATATTGAGCTTCATTTTGCACCCACTGATTTACAACTAGCTGATATTTTTACTAAACCACTAGCTGAGCCTAGCTTTACTAGATTGGTCACTGAGTTGGGTATGCTCAATATTGAAAAACAGGTCTCTGATAAGAAAAAGGCTTTAAGTGATCATCTGACTTGAATATTAAATGTTTTTTAAGATAACTTAAATGTAACTACCAAGTTCAAAGACAAACATTCTTAATATTTAATTCAGATTTACTCAAAAAAGGCTACCAACTTTCTCAGAAAATGCGGAATTACAGTGCACGAAGGGGCAAGGGGCCCCACGTTGTGTGACAGTTTTACCACTACGCATTTAATGCGAAACTCAAACGTTTTTTATTTTCTTAAATATAAAATATTTTGTGGTATAAACTATTCACACTTTTCACACACACTTCACTTTTTCAAGATCAAAACCCTAAAACCTCCATTTTCATCATCTCTCACAAATCCTTTCATCCAAAACGAAGCAAAATCTTTCTATTAAACAACAATGGCTTCAGAATCTTCTTCACAATCATAAAAACCAAAACAACTTACACCTGCTCCAAATGTTCATTTTGAAGTAGAAGATGATACCATCAACTTTAACATTGGGATTGCCTTACTGGAGTCCAAAAATACTTCTTATTATCCTATACATCAGTTTTTATCAAAAAGTTGTATATCTGGTGCTTTAACCAAACAACCTTCAGCCTATTACTCAAAATACCTTTGGGAATTCTGGTATACAGCTGAGGCAGATTTTACAACAAACTCAATAACCTTCACTCTCTCAAATTTTGACAAACCACTTTCATTTGATCTCGATGTGTTTTCAACTGTCATCGGGTTTAAACGTAGTGAGGACTTTGTTTCAATTCCCCCAAAGGAGACTGTGAAGGCTGGTCTAGCAACTCTGGGACTTACTAATGAGAACGATACCTCTCTTTCATCCTCTGACCTCATCAATTCGTCTCCGGTGAAAATTAAATATTTTCACCGAAATGGAGGGTTCTTATACAGTATATCATGAAATGTCTAGGAGGCATGCAGGGATCTCATGATCAGCTGAATGCCAATCAGCAAACTATCACGTACTGCCTGTGCTGGGGGATGAATGTTGACAGAGCAAGTATTTTATTCTATGATCTAACTGCCTAGTTACACCCTGTGACTGGCAAAAAGGAAAGAAAATCAAACATCTGTTATACAAGATATTTGTCCCTGATCATGGAACATCTGCTGGGAGAAGATTACATCAATGAAAACCTCAAAACTTCGAAACCTCATCACATTACAGCCTCTACTTTTAAACCCACACTTGAGAATGAAGTCTCTTTGACGGCTCATATGTGCACAGTGGCTAATCTTTCACCAGAACCAATCAAGTCTTTGACCCCTCCCTCTAGGGAGGTGAATGCTGATGACTCAGCTGATAAGTCCTTGTCCAGGACCTTTGTGCAGCATGTCACTCTGCCCAAAGCACCAACTGACAAGAAGACAAAGAGGAAGAGAATCCCACCTTCCTCCAAACCAGAGGCTTCAAAAATTATCAGGGTATTACCTCCTAAAGAACAAGCCACTAAGACTCAGCCCGCTGAGGAACTAGTGGTCACCGCTGACATCACCTAGAGTCTAGGTACCTCCGAGTTGGCAGAGGAGCAAGGAAACCAGCCTAAAACGAATGATGCCAGAAAGGTAACAATTTTTAAATATAAGGGCCATTGCAAGCAGCCACTCTCAAACTTCTCTAGGAGAGAGTGACGAAGAATAGAGCTACCCCTGACCCAATAAAGAGTCAGAGTCAGCACTTACTTTCCCTAAATTTTATGTACGCTCTGAGTCTGCACTCAGGGAATGATTCCCAAGATCTAAACACCTGAGGATTGACCCTGAAACCTCTGGAATTTGCTAGGATTACCCATTGTGTGCATGAAAGTCAAACCCTTGTATGAACTGAACTTCACTCATACTCAGGAGTCTTCAATCAATCAAAAGAGTCCCAAGGTCTTAGACATTTGAGGGGACTGGATAATCACACCCAGTCCTCTTAGCGGCAGCGAATGGTGATCCTCCACCTCATTACAAACTCACAAGCAAAAGAGTCCGAAAAGTCTTAGACTTTTGAGGGGACTGGATAATCACACCCAGTCTTCTTAGGGGCAGCGAATGGCGATCCTTCACTTTATTACAAAATTACCTCTTTCAACTAACCATCTTATGTAGGTACAAAAATCAATTGATGAGGAGGTTGTGAAGGTGTTTGGGCTTGAATCGCTAGGAGATATTCCACTTGAGGAGTTTGGTGGGGCTGATGTTAACTTGAATGCTGATGAGAGCCCCTATGATACCGAGTCTGAGATTAAAGTGATTAAGAGGTTCCAACCAACTCCAATGAATGATGAAGATCAGATCACATTCTTGGGGATAGAGTATGATGATATAGATCAGCATGTGAAGGAACCAGCTGATTCTGATTTACACTCTATGCCTGATGATGAAGTCATTTAAATTATTGGGTTTGAAGCTGTTGATTCTAATGACAAGGGCACTGAGTACGCTAAAACAGAGGTTTATTTAACCCAGAGTGAAGAAGACACTGCTGATAATATTCTTGATGAGATGGTTGCTCTTAAAGCTTCCGCTGACAAGCCATCAGACCCCCTTGGTCATCTTCGGGCTGAAATATTCTCTTTCTCCATGAAAGTTGAAAATTTGGAGTCTTCTCTCGCCAGGAAAGTTATTAATCAGCTTGAAGACTCAGTACCTCGAATGGTGGCTGATGCTTTTGAAGAAAGAATGCCTGATTTACTCTCTGATACACTCAAGACCATTCTACCTAACATCATTGAGGAGTCTATTCAGCAAGCCCTTCCTAAATTTGATCAGAGGATTAAAGAGACTCTAAAAACCACTATGCCTGACCTGCTCAGCAACCCACTAAACAAAGAGCTAAATGCTCTGAACACCTTGGAAAGTCAAAGGTTTAAGACTCTTCAAGAACAACTTCTAAAGGCTGTTCGGGCTAAATGGGGAAATTTATTAAGAAGACTGTCTAGAAGGAGATAGATATTGTGAAAGATCAGATTTCCTACTGTGGTGGTAAGCTGTATAAGGGTGAACTTCACATGCAAGAGCTAATAAGATTGATGCAGGATATGGTCTTCCTCCTAGACGCAGCCAATGTCTTTGAGAAAGTCAAAGCTGAGGGGGAGAAGGTGTCTCTTGCGGAAGATATAGTATTAGAACTAGCTGAAAAGGCTAAAGCTAAGGTTGTTAAAGAAGCTAAGGTAGCTGAAGAAACTATGTAAATTCCTCAGGGGGAGCCTTAGCAAATCACAACCACTAGTACTGAAGAAGCTATGGCTGAGGTTCAAGGGGAGCAGCCTAGAGTACAAGAACTGTCAAAACCTAAAGAAGCTCCCCAGTCATTGAACAACCTCCCTTAATCACTAAACAAGTTCCACTTGTGTCAACAGCTCTTATTATACATGCATCAAAGGATAAAGCTTTAGAGGAAAAGATCTCAGAAGAAGAATCTACCACTAAAAGGCTAAAGTTTCTAATTCTAAACCTAAGCACCACATTACCAATGCCTTTGCGCTCGATCTTTCCATAAAACATGATTGTAGATCAGTTCATCGATATTCTATTTAACACAACATCCTATAAATACTCCCCAACCCCTCCTAGAGATGAAAGCAAAGGCAAGGGCATAACAACTGAAGAAAATCAAATGAAGGATCTTATTCCTCTTATTGAAGAAGGAGGATCGGATCCACAATTGCATAGTTGGAATACATATGTCACCTGAAGAAGCAAGAGCTTGGTTAGAGGAAATGAAAAGGATGGCTGCCTTAAAGGTTAAGAAGGAAAAGAATGAGAAGAAGTTAAAAAGAGTGATGACACCTGGACTGGTCAAAGCTCAAGCTCAGAAGCTAGCTGAATATGAAGCCAAAAGAAAGAGGATGCTTGAAGAATACAGTCATTATATCACATACAGGGCTGACAAGATTCCAATCACAAAGATCAGCTACAAAATTGACAGAATCACCAAAGATGCAACTATAAGAATAGAGAAGAACAGTCAACCTCTGACTCTCACAGTTTATGAGAAATTTGTACTGAAGAAACTGGATTATAGAGAATGGATTGAAGTGCATGCTCTGGCATCCAGGAACAACACCAAAGCAAATAATATTTTGCTCAGAAACCTCAAGGCCAAGTTTGAGTGGATCAAGACTCAAGCTGAAAAACTAGGCATTCCTCCACAATCTGAGCTAACAGCCTTTGGGCTTTCCGCTGCTAAAAAGAAACGAAAAAGAAGCTCAGAGATCATCCAAGAAATCTTTGTAAAAGAAAACATTGTTGTGGATGGAATGCAAAGGAATTTAATTCCTCCTCCAGGGGTCAAAGGTACCAGAGGACTAGTCATCAGGGAACCTGAATCAGGGATCTTCTTCTACAATGGTAACTTTGACTTAATTTTTCAAAGAGAAGAAGAATTCCACTTGGCCACTACTGCTCAGTTGATCAGACTTCAGAACGCCATTCAGAGGAACTCTCTAGATGCAGAAGAAATGTTCGCAAAATTGGAGCTGACAATAAAGGCTAGAAATGATGTAACTAGGGCTAGGAAAGTTGTAAGAGATAACTTAAATGGCTTGGGCCAACATATGTAATGTATAAATAAAGTTATTTTTGTCTGTGCCTTGTTAAATTATGTGTAAGAAGAAGTTGTGTCTCACTTACTATAATTTTTTACTTAGCATAATTTATATTCAAATAGGGGGAGATTGTTGGGCCAATTTAGAGCCCAATGATTCCTGCCTAGATTTAAACAAAATTTAGGCTAAGTATTGAAGATCCAATGAGTACAAGACTCAGCGGTATCAAAGACTCGCTGAGTGCAAAGCATCAGCGAACTATGAAGGACTCGTTGAGTGCAAAGCCTCAGCAAGAAACCTCAGACGTATTCAAGTCAAAGACATCGTCAAGGAAGTTGAAGATTACTTGAATACATACTCGTCAGCTGGGATGGATATCAGTTGGTATGTAGAAAGAATACGTTGTGGTTTTAAGGACAGTCAGAGGTGGCAATACTCTGCCTATCCTATTACCCTTTAAAGAAGAGCAACCTGAACTTAATCTTTTCTCTAAGCTAGGTTTAAGCGTGAAACTCAATGATGCTTGAATGCGGGACAAAAGGTTATTTGAGTTAAAGCCTGTACCAAGTACGAAGTTGGTAAAAGTTGTGAACAGTTGGCAGAACTGTTCACTAAAGTATGGGCGGGATGTTTCCAAGAATGGGCGTGCATTAAATACCTCATACGTTCTCCAGAGGATTCTTGACACGTCACAAGTGCCTCCACTAAGGATCCAACCTCGTATTAGTATAAATAGAGATTGTTGTAAGGAGTAAATGCTATCGCTTTTATTATTGTATTTATTATATGCATTTACTCCTTTGTCGAACTTACGAGGTAGTCCTCTGATCCTATCAGCTGGTCTATATAAGTTCGCTTGTAAACTTGATACATCATCAAGTTTACTTGTTCAAAGGATAATCTTACATTGTCATTCAACTTATGTGATCCATATCACATTGTAATACTTTGATTCTTATCAATAAAGCATTACACGATCAAAAAAAGCTATTACTTGTGTTATTTACATTTGATAAGTGTTTATATTCCATATAGACGTGTGAATTGGGACTTTTAATATATCTCATATAATTATGTACTACCACCGTCCCATGGGCGGAGGATATTGGAGACCAAAGAGGGTGGTGACCCTCCCAAGATTTATGTGTTAAGTGTATCTTTTATATTATATGTATGTTAGAAAAAAAAAATTGGCTTTCACTTCTCCCAAAATATAAGATATATATCTTTGGCCCTTTCAAAATAAAAGGTCTAGCTCCGCTACTGCTCCGTCTTAAAACTATTGTCCAAAGACATGAAATACATAGTTTAAGAAAAATGCATTAATTACTGCTTTGGTTTTTATGAAAGCCTAAAAAGACAGTTTTACCATTTGATAATTAATTTCTGTTTTCTTTTATTTTGGTAAATATCAATTTGGACTAAGGGCAATATTGTAAACTTTAACGAATTCAACTTTTATTTTTAGTAATGGACAATTATTTTTGAGAGATACTAAAAAAGAAAGATGAACAATAAAATTAGGACGGATGTACTATTATATTATCAAAATCTATTTTTACCCCAGAGGTGAGTTATTTTGCATACTAGTTTCTCCCTACATACCAAGGGACAAATCTAGATCATCCATTTCATTAGATTAAAAAGACAAGATTTAAGATTAAAAAAAACATGGAGGGACCAAAAGTGTAAATTTACTAAAACACACACTAACCACTCCCTCATTATTTGTAAAGTTGGCAAATATTGCCCAAATTGCAATTAAATGACTTTTTTTACATTTTGTACGTTTTTTATGTGTTTACGTTTTTTTTACGTTTTTACGTTTTTTTACGTTTTTATACTTTTTTACGTTCTTTTCGTTTTTACGTTTTTTACGTTTATTACGTTTTTTACGTTTTTTTACGTTTTTTACATTTTTTACGTTTTTTACGTTTTTACGTTTTTTTTCTTTTTTATACGTTTTTGTACGTTTTCGTCCGCTTTCGCGCGTTTTCGTCCATTTTAGCGCGTGTTCGTCCGTTTTTAGATGTTCTCGCACGGTTTGTTACGTTTTCGCACGTTTTCGTCTATTTTCGCACATTATCATACGTTTCGCACGTTTTCGTCTGTCTTCACATTTTTTTCTTCTGTTTTCGTCCGCTTTCGCACGTTTTCTTACGCTTTCATACGTTTTCGCACGCTTTCGCCCGCATTCGTGCGTTTTCGTCGGCTTTCGTGTGTTTACGACGGCTTTCGCGCGTTCCGCCAACTTTCGCGCCTTTTCCCGCTTTCGAGCGCTTTCCTGTTTTTGTGCGCTTTCATACGTTTTCGTGCGTTTTCACAAGTATTACTATTAGAGAATCATTATTAGTGTGTTTTACTGATTAACTTTTTTACAGTTGATATTGTGATTGATTGTTTGATAATTGAGATATTATAGTTGAGGTTCAACCTAACACAAGAGATATTTCTACATATGAGTAATATCACAAGTGATAATGAAATATAATGTAACTAATTAATGGTATTCAACGTATAAGTAAAATCAACAAGTGATAAAGTAATAAAAGAACCAAAAGTATACATTATTCATGTCCCTTAACCATTAAACTCTATTTTTAACGTTTTCGTCCATTTTTAACGTTTTCGTCCATTTTTTAATAAAACGTTTTTCGGTCAGTTATTTTACGTTTTTCGTCTGCTTTTTTACGGTTTCTTCCGTTTTTTTTAACGTTTCGTCTGTTTTTTTAACGGTGTTCGTCTGTATTTTTTACGTTTTTTTCTTTTTTTTACGTTTTCGTCCTATTTTAACGTTTTATCAGTTTATTTTACGTGTTCGTCTTTTTTTTTTTACGTTTTGGTCATTTTTTTACGTTTTCGTGCATTTTTTAAACAGTTTTTCGTAGTTTTTACGTGATCGACTGATTTTTAACATTTTCGTCTGTTTTTATATGTTTTCGTCTGTTTTTTTTTTTTTTACGTTTCAGCCGTTTTTTTACGTTTTCCGTCTGTTTTTCTTTAAGTTTTTCGTAAGTTTTACGCAGCTTTCATTCGTTTTCTGAATTTTCCTAGTACATTTTTACGATAGCATTTTTAAGTTCGTGACTGATTTTTTACATGATTATGTAGTAAATGACTAATAGGAGACCATTAGGACAAGTATTAATGAGTTAGAGGAAGTACTAGTACTTGTAAGGATCATTAGAAGGATTTCCTACTTGTTTTGGACCCCTAACCGACCCCTTGTGGGTTATATGCACAAAATTGATTAAATTTTTGTGTTATGGTTTTTTTTTAAAAGCAGGTATTGGTTTGAGTCTAGATCAGTTTAGGTATTTCTGGGGTGTGTTCAAACGTATTTTATTGCGATACGTAACCCTTTTTGCATGACCAATAAAAATAAAATACGCAAAGTACATAATCATCCTCTTGATAATTATTTCTTACTTGGTGGATGTAAACCTTAATTTATTTGATGACCGTTTACATTAAAAGATTATTTCTAGTCTACACGATTTAGCTCAAAAGCAAAATTAAAAGTAAACGCGTATCGGACTACAATGAACAGTGACTAATAATAGGAGTCTTAGAATGACCTGAAATTGAGAAATGTTACAAGGTCTTAGGGTCTTTGAGAGCTCAGAACTTGAATCCAAAAATCCCTAAATCTCTCCCTTGTGCTCCTTGTGATCGACCGAACCTTACAACCCTCTAAGGGTTTTGGTTTTTGTTCTCGGGTGACATGCGATCGAACAAAACAACCCTGTGGGTTTCGTTTGGCGATCAAAGACCACAATCTTGTGGTTTTGTTCGTGTGTTGATTGATTCAAAGACGAAGGTTATCGTTTGGTTAAACACTACTAGTACTAGCATACACGTTGTTTGCTAATAACGTATTGTATGTGTAAACTTAGAAGGATTATTCTTTTGATCCTTGGTGGTTTTGCGTAGTGTTATACACACGCGTATATTGAAGACGGTGTAACGTTTAATGCTAAAGGTAGTGTAACATTTCTTGCTAAAAGGTACACATCTTCAATCCCTTATTAATTATAAGTTCTATGCGTGTTTGATCTTTTCGTTGCGTACTCGTGATATGTTTAATGGTTAAATAGATGTAAAATCCCAACACTTTCCACATTGAATTTAGCTTCTAACGTTGTATTAGAAGTGAATTGGGTATCTCATAGGTAGTAGGTCTAAATGGACTTTAATCCCATCCCTATCACTGACTTATATTCCAAGTCCCTAGCTAGACCCTTCGTCAAGTGGTCAGCTAAATTATGTTGTATCCGAACAAACTTAATAGAAATCGCACCATTCCTAATTAGTTCACTTACCATACTATGTCTAACACCTAAGTGTCTAGACTTCCCATTATATATCTGACTATATGCCCTAGCCATTGTGGGAGCACTATCGCATCGGATAGATATTGGTGCTATTGGTTTTGGCCAAATTAGAATCTCATGTATCAAGTTTCTTAGCCGTTCGGCTTCCATACCAGCAGCATCCAATGCTACAAACTCAGATTCCATAGTAGAACCAGTGATGCATGTTTGCTTCTTGGAAGCCCATGAAATGGCACCTCCCCTAAGCAAGAACACCCATCCACTCGTAGAAGATGAATCTTCAACATGATTTATCTAACTAGCATCTGAATAAGCTTCTAAGACCAAAGGATATCCAACATATGATAAAACATAATTCATAGTACTTCTCAACCATAATTCATATCTAACACGAGTCGAATTCATAGCCACATTGATGATGTGTCATTTTATACACTTTTTCGGGGTCGTTTAACCCCTTAAATCGTGCATTTATGCCCAAAATAGGTACTTAATTGTTCCTTTTCAGGTATTTCTCATTTGGAAGGCATTTGGAGGAATTACACGTGACTTTGGCTCATTTAGAGAAGAAACAGACAAGACTACGGACCTACACCAACATTGATCAAGAATTTCTCTACAGTGGCTGGAGACGGCGTCACAAATACAACGTGACGCCGTCACCACGAAGATCAAGACGGCGTCACATGATTCCACGACGGCGTCAGAGCATACGACCCAGCCTATTATCTAGAATATTCTCTTTCATGACGGCGTCATGATTAAAACGCGATGCCGTCACAACGTTTTTCCTATATATACAAACCCGAATTTAGGGTTTTGAGTGTGTAACTTTAGAATAAAAAGAGGGTACGAACCCTAGTTCGTTTAGCAGCTGTTAGGGACGAATTTAGGGCCTAAAAACCCTATTGTACTTCCTCCAACTCATGTTTTAATCAAGTAAGGTTTATTTAATCATTCAATATGTCTATGTGTTGTTTGATCTATCTATGCTCTTGCTTTATCTTTAATATGCTTGGCTAAACCTTCTATTATGTTTATTTATGATTGTATGAAACCTAGAATGTAGATCTTAGTGGTGTTGCTTCTTGTGATGGATGTGCACGTTAGGTCTTAGAAAACTAGCTTTTGTCTGTATCGCTGTTGATATGTCTAGGGAAACATGATTGTGTAGAAAGGATACCATCAGGTAACAGTCTTCATACTACCTTGCCCCCTAATATGGTTGATCCACTTTTAATATATTTCACATGCACTTAGTGAACTCCTAGGGGCCGTGTAATAGTCTTCATACTACCTTGCATGTGCGTTGCTCTAGCGGCATACTAAGTAGACGGCGGGTTCGTGTAATTCGTTCATGATTTAGGAAATAGTTACACAGATCATCACAAGGGTGACAAGGCAACAACACTAGGAGAAGCAATCTAGGGAGTAATACATGATTAAATAAACACAGTCTTTTATCTTATTGTTATCACCAGTAGCGTAGAATTATATTTAGTTAATAGCTAAAACCAACCAATCTCTCCAATATATGATTTACTTGCTTTCCATAAAATATAAAAATACAAAAATAATCTTCTCTCAACCCTTAGAACTCTGATAGACCGTGATCAAGCCTTCCCAACCTATTCCCCGAGTGAACGATAACAACCCCTGAGTCTTGCCTATACTACTACTACAACGATCAGGTGCTCTGCCTGGGGAGTTGTAAAACTTCTTGTAGAAGTCCTACGACGACCGCACATCAAGTTTTTAGCGGTGCCGCCTGGGGAATAGTTAGGTTTTGATCATAGTTTAGCTTAGTTCTACTTGCTTGAATCCTTTCAAGTAAGATTTAATTTCTTGTCATTAGCTTTCTTGTAGTCTATCTTTTTCTTTATGCCTTTTGTTCATAACATTTGTAAATTTGTAAATTAAAATGAATAGGTATGGTTATTCTAGCGTAGGTAGGTTTGATGTATTCTTCCGTAATTAACTCTTGGTGTTCTAACAACATCAAGATGAATCTCTCTATCATTCGTGGACTCGTTTCAAAGACATAATCCAAAAAGTCCCGAATCATGGTGGTCGGTTGTGATTACACTAAATATATATATAATATATATTAGAATATAAAATATATAAAGAAGTGTAAAAACAGCAGAGTCAATGATACCGGGAAGTAGTATAGAGTTTTCCCGGGTCGTAAATCCCCAACGAGGCTGGAATGGTAAATCGATACGAATGAATTGATGATTTGAATTGAGAAACAAATGATTTTGATTTTTAACTAGATAAACTAAAATTAATTAAAGAAAGCTAAAATTATTCTACGGGAAACAAGCAGTGGAAATTGGGAATCTTAAATATACTACGGGGAACATAATTAGGCTAAAAATACTTAACTAAGATAATTAAAACTAATAAACTAAATTAAACGTGCAATTATAGACTACCGGGAATTAAATCGCAAGCTAAAACTAAAAATTATAAAAATAAAGTCCTAAAATTAATTTTAAAATTTAAATAAATTAAAAATATTCTAACTCAAAAGAAAATGTAAAAATTTCCAAAATCGGAGTTCAAAAGCGAACAAAACGGTAAGAGATGAAAAATCCGGGCTCGTAAACGGGCCCGGAACTGAATTTTTAGCAAAAATTACCCTACATAAGTTTTTATAATTTTCCTACAAACTAGTTGATTAAATGCCCTAGGGGTATCCTTTTATTACACAAGGAACTCTATTGGGCTTCAACGCGTTTTCTATACTCATTACATATCTTTTTCTAAAAATCATCTCATACATATCTCTTTCAGCAGTACTAAAACAGACTAACATTATTTAACTAAGTGTAACAGCAGTAACTCTTCTAGAGTTAGTAATGACTTATTATATTTTTTTAATGCTTTTGTTTAAGATCTTTTCTATCTCCTTTATCTTCATCATCTACCTTTTTCCTTTTTTTTTAAAGACTCTTGTTATAGCTCATCTCTGCTCTCTTTTAAACCGCTTTATTCTCTTGTTTCTCTGCCTTCATAAACTATGCTCCATGTCTACAATATATGTTTACTCTTTTTATTTCGTTATCAACACAACATCTGGAATCTCGCAAAAACCCTATACCCTAAAACCTTCCCTATACCAATAAACCTTTAATCCTCAAACCACAATATGTGTAATATCACAAGTTGATTTTTACATAAAACTGTAAATATCTCTACCCTAAAACCTAACCCTCTAAACCACTATTAAATCCTTTACCACAACAACCCTATACCAAAACCCCTAAACCCCTAACCACTAAACCCTATGCCAATAACCCTAAACCCTCATCCCCAACCACTAATCCCTATACCAAAAATCCTAAACCCCTAACCACTAAACCATATACCAAAAAACCCTCAACCCCTAACCACTAGGTATAATATCACAAGTGATACATACATAAACTTTATAATCTATACCAAAAACCTTAAACCCCTAACCACTACCCTATACCAAAAACCTAAACCTCTAATCACTTAACCTTATACCAAAACCCCTAAACACCTAACCACTAAACCCTATACCAATATCTTTATAAACTAAGATTTACCCGTAGCTTAACAGTTATTACCCTTGACATTGTAGTCTCACGTGTGATAAATAAATAATAATAAAATCTCATGTGATAAAGTAATACAATGTGACATTAGTCATGGTATTCCATGTATAATTAATATCACAAGTGATAAAACAATATAATGTGACACTAACTGTGGTTATTTTTGAAAATTTTAACATGTTATCATTGTTATCTATCACTTGTGATATTATACTATTAGTAAGATTAAAAGAGTTAAAACATAGTTTTGTGAGAAAATAGTGTTTTAGTTTAATTTTCACAAATTATGTTTGATATATGGTTAGAATGGTAAAGATATTTATTTTTTAATGTCAAACATGATAAATCATTTAATGTTTTACACAAATATCTATGCTCATTTCATGACATCATGTTGAGTGTTCAAACTTACAGATATGTTATATCACATGTGATACTTTAAACGGGTTTGATTATAAAAAATAAAATTCTTCGTTATTCACCAACTTCTATAAATAAAGTGTTTCGATTTGAAGGTCCAAAAATTATGTGTGATAAATGGTTGAAAATCTAAGAATGTATACTTTTCAATGCCAATAACGATGAATCAGTTGGAGTTTCACACAAATATTTATACCCGTTTTACGAAAGCATGTGAAGTGTTCTAACTTACAGATTAGTGTAATATCACAAGTGATATATCAAACAAAATACTGCATCGAGAAAAAACAAAAAAAACAAAAAAAAAGTTTGTCGAAAGTATATGAAAGTGCCCTTCTATTGAAAGATAATTAAATGCTCGTCACGATGGTGTAATTTATGTATCTTAACGTTTTACGGTTTTTGCGATATGCAATTTTTAAAAAATAAGGGTGAAAATGTGTTTTAATTAAAAAACACAAAGGTATGAAGGGGGTGGTAGATGTTTTTTAAGGTTTAATGTTGTTCATTAGATAAAACTAGGCGAATACCCGTGCACGCACGGAAAATCCCTTGCGGCCGATAATTAAGGATATGCAATGTTGTGGTACAGTTTTCGTGTAACGTTCATAACAGAATTGTGTGGGTCAAAATAAAAAACGATATGCAAAATTGTGATAATTAACGATATGCAATAATGGCCAATTAGAAAAAAATTATGGTTTAAGGCAAAATAGAAATGTCCAAACAGAATATTAGTAAGTCGATACACGTTATTATTTTTATAATGGCTTTCTTACAAATGAATAACATATGACAACCAAATAATTGTATGGTAATTTATATTCAATAGTGTTTCCAACAATTATGAATATCATGTGAACAAATACGTGTTCATGTTTATGTGATTATAACTCAATAATATCTTAATAGTTAGCTACTAAAAGGGTAAAAGCCAGCCCAAAATAAATGACATCCCAAATAGTGTTTCCAGACAACGAAGGCCAGCAAAAAAAACCCAACACCAATACGACATTCATGTACGTCGTTTTTTCCATCTATGCTAATATCACCGAGAAAGTTGCGCTCGCGCATTGCTTCGGGCCTTTAGTGTTTACGTTGTGAGAAATAGAATTTATTTGTACTATTACAGAATTTTAATTATGCGCCTAACTACAGTCAAAATTTTAACACTACTTAATCCGTTGTACTACATTATGAAAAATCGTAAGTTCGCTACTACAAAAACATATTAGAACGCCATCAAAGATACAAATAACTTACTTAAGTGTGAATTATAAGGAAGAAATAAAAAAAAAAAATTAAGATCAAAATTTATATTCTAACGCAAACAATTAAAGATATGTGATACTGTGGCAAGTGTTTTGATCTCGTGAAAACATAAAAAAGTTATTGCAACAACTGGGTTTAGTAAACATGCGATAAATCAACTCAAGCAAAAAAATATAACATATATCAAAGAACATATAAAAATATGTAGTAAAACTGAAAATAAAACATTACATCAATTATGAGATAATAACAAATAATCTCGTTATCGTCGGCGTAAAACTTCTCAGACACCACACAAAAAGAGGCTACCATCATGACATGTACAAAGTAAAGTATCTTAATGAGGTATTAAGCAAAATACCAATAAATTGAATCCCGCAATGATATAAGCATCCATTCTGGGTATCTAAGAAGTCTCTCTAAAACTTATGGAAGAGGGGTCCAAGAGCGCAGAGCGAGAGTAACCATAGTGAGGAAGCCAAAATTCATGTCTAGGAGTCATGACAGGTCTAAGCTTTTAGAGAGTCCAAGAATAAAATGTACCATTCATAAAAATATCATTTTATGATTGAAAAAACTATACTAAACCTCAAAATAGCAATATCCATAGTGAGAATATGTTTATAATTTATTAAATAATGACATTGTAACAGCGTTGTCAAGATTATAACACCTTTTAAAATGTTCAATCATTGTGGATGCCCTTAGTAGAGGAAACTATAATTATTAAATTGGGTTCTTGTTGCAATACGCCTATTCAAAGATATTTTTTATAATGTAATTTTATAATTATGTCCTAGTGTGATTGGCTATTTATAATGAAACTCGCTTTCGTTCTAAAAAAGTAAATACCCCAGGCTTTTAACACGCATATAACTTGAATGAATTAATTGCATGGAAAGTGAACAGAGAATTATAAGAATATTAAAATTAATTAAGAATCAATCTTTGCATTGAAGGCTTTTGATCTATTTTAAGTACGTTAAGTATTAAGATCATATTTATAAAAAGTGGTATGAGTTTATTATGTGTGAAAGATATATTTGGTAGGGTTGAAATCATCTCCTCAATCACTATTTTATTTGCATATCTTATGCTAATCAAACATAAAATTATTTTAGTGCGGTTGACTTTTTATTCAAAAGTGAGGAGTAGATTTTACCATAGTTACAAAATTGAATGTACACACTGCACACGGCATAAATGTAAGTTATGATCACATTCAAGCCAATTTATTTAAATTACTATACAGTTTAAAATTACACGTTATTGTTTCCTAATTATTACAAGTACAACTACAATGTTGCAAAATTCAATAGTTTTGGTCTCTTTTTACATGGCTTAATTTTGGGATTACATTGCATGTTCCTTATTTCTTTAATGTTTGTGATTCACTTTTGATTTGCTTAATATTTATAAACTTGTCTCCAATATTATATATTCAATGATCCCTCCAATACATGTTGCAGGTTTTGCTAACGAATTGAGTCCAAATCAAGGACGACCTTATTCTTCAAGCATGATTCATTCTGTTTGATCACTACACATTCATGTCAATGAATGATACATTGATCATTTGTGCATTTTTAAAGTTCATATTAAAGGCAATTATGGAATTTTATACCTAAAAAGGTAGAAACATAAAAAGTGGTATTAACTGCATGTACGACATGGATTAAAATCAACTATGCATTAGAATATAAGAGATAGTTCAACATACAACATAATCAATAGAAAACACATGAAAAAATCAAGAATTGGTATGGAAATAATCATCATGTTTCGAAAGGAAGACATGATCTAAATACTTAACCTCTTGGATGAACTAAAGAGTCTTGGAATCATTTTCATTTTTCAGCTCAAGAACGCCTGTCATGCGATCAAGAACATTCAAGCACGAAGCGGTTATCACGATTTTATTTTTGTCAATACATAAGCAAACGTCGATAGATCTTAAAAAGAAAGACACTAACAAAAACCCAAGCGAGATCCTATCAACCCCTAAATTGTTCATTCTTGGGTAAGTTGCTATAAAAATCTAAAATATGGTCCATCTCAATTAACATCCTATGGATGGTAAAAGAATTTTATATAATTTGCAAAGAAATTTATGCAAGAGATTTTTCAAATCAAGTTTTTTGTAATAAAAGGTCCCTTTAGCAAAACCAAAATCAAATGTACTTTATCATGGAAATAAGTATGTAGCCAGCTAAACAAAGGTTTTCATATTCGATCAAACGCAACACAAACAGAAAAACAGAATATTTGCTTGGACTAACCACGTCAAGTTATCGAACAAAACAATATGAAACATAAACAAAAGGTGTCCCAAATGGTCAGACCAACAAATAACAACACAAGTTCAAACATTAACTCATTTAAATCCTTCTTAACCATTTTTCATCCGGCAGCCTTTTTCATTCAACGGGTACTTGAATATCGTCTTGTCATACAGCTTCATCAACATTTTTTTACTTGGGATGAAATAACTCATCCTAATTACCATTTAAATTAACTTTTGGTGAAGAAAAATATAGGATGTTGAGCAACCTTATATTACAACCACTAATATTATGACAAAGTAAACAAACTTAAACGAAGATGATTACACTGATAGGTTACAAACCGAACCTATGCCAAATCCTGAATTTTAGATAATTAAACATAAAACATTCCAGCTTCTTTTGCTTGTTGTGCGAGCAGGTTTTGAGCATGGCTTCATGGGTTGCTTATATAGGGCTCGAAATCAGCATTAGGTTGATTCAAAATTCAAATTTGAAATGCAAAACTTGAATTTCAAAATTTACATCCAGCAAAGTTACAGTAGCCGAGTGCCAAAGATAGGGGAGTGAGCAAACCGTTTTTCAACATTGCCCAAATTAAGTTTATAATGGTGAGATTGTATATAGAAGTAAGTTTCCATTAGAATGTGACGTTTTGTAAATAAATCAATTCATTTTCGTTTGTGTAAATTAATACGAGATTGTATATAGAGTCAGAGTTTCCATTAAATTATTCAACATTGCCTAAATTAATTTCGTTTGTGTATTAATTTCATATTTCAACATTTCCTAAATTAATTTCTTTTGTGTATTAATTTCGTTTGTGTTAAAACATTGCCTAAATTAATTCGTTTGTGTATTAATTTCGTATTCAACAACATTGCCTAAATTAATTTCTTTTGTAATTAATTTTCGTTTGTGTTAAAACAATTGGCCAAAAATAATTTTCTTCCGTGTAATAATATTAATTTCGTGTAATAAATGTGTGTATTCTCAATGTGTATTAGTGTTTCAACATTGCCTAAATTAGTGTTCTCAACTTTTCTAGATTCCTAGTTTTCTAGTTTCAACATTTGGGTAAATCTCCTTTATAAGGAGTATAGATATAGATTAAATCTTAGATTAATCCCCACCATTAGATCAAACCCAAATAAATGGTGGAGATTTGTCCCTTGGTATGTGAGGAGAAACTAGTATGCAAATGAACTTTTCTCTATACGAAAAACCCTAAACCTCTAACCACTAGGTATAATATTACAAGTGATATATACATAAACTGTCTTTACCACATATGATATTCTAAGACTATTTGAAAACAACATCAACCTTCAGACTTGTGAAATCCACCTTTAAAACCTTTATTGACTAAGATTTATATGTGGCTTAACACTGATTACCCGTGAGATTGTAATATCACCGGTGATAAATATAACCTTTATCAACTAAGATTCACTCGTGGCTTAACACTGATTACCCCCGAGATTGCAATATCATTGGTGATAATTAGAACATTTATCAACTAAGATTTACCCGTGGCTTAACACTTATTACCCCTGACATTGTAATATCACTAGTGATAAATAGATAATAATAAAATCTCATGTGATAAAGCAATATAATATGACATTAGTTATGGTATTCCACATATGATTAATATCACAGGTGATAAACCTATATAATGTGACAATGATTGTGGTTATTTTTAAAATTCTTAACTTGTAATCAATGTCAACAATCAAAAAACGTTCATAGTGTATTATCACTTGCGATAATAAACAAAAGTGATAGCCATGTGTTAACCGGTTTGTGACTTGGATGTTGCTTGCTTTATTCACTTAGTAAATTATGACATATGCAATGTCACTGGTATTAAAATTGTTATCAAAATTTATTGTTAACTTCATTTTTACCACATGTGATAATATCTAAAAACTGTTTCGAAAAACAATAACAAAATGAATAAAAAGAAGCAAACTATTAAAATTAAAAACTCGACGAACCCTCAAATCAAACAATTTTCAATATAATATAGTATATGCTTTATTGCGCAAAATAACGAATTCGGTTTAAAAAACCTATATTTATTAAGTTTATTACGTTGTCTTACATTAAGTTGATGATAGGTAAAAGCTTATTAGTTAAACTTAAGGGATAAAGCCAATTTAGAAAATAGCAACAAACTATTTTTACATTTATCGATTTGTACGTGTACGAAAAAATTAACGATTTGGTAAACGTGTACTTTAATATAAAGTGTTCTCATTTTGGCACATTTTGATGGGCGTGTCATACGTGAAAGGCTACACCGTAGCACATCAATAACGTGACACGTCATCAAAATGTGCAAATGAGAACACTTTATGAAAGTACACGTACCAAATCGATATTTATTCAGTACACGTACCAAATCGATAATTTTTTCAGTACACGTACCAAATCGATAAATTGTGAAAAGTTCGTTGGTATTCTACAGTTTTATCCCTAAACTTTATTATATGGCATGTCTAATATCACAAGTGGTTATCACCCTTGCCTCTAGAGACAAAGGCCACGGGTTCGATCATCACTCCTTGCAAGGCCGATGGTCCTTTTCTATCTTTGGTAGAACCGAAAGCAGCATCTCTACCTTATGTAGGGGTATGGTTGTCTACGTCTCAACATCCCCATACACCGTGCAACGGTATTGGGACTCATAACCCGTGAAAGACGGTATTGGAATTACTTTTTATATTTCATAAACATACTTAATGTCTAATATCTCTTGTGATATTTTATAAATAAACAAGTATGTTTTTAAACCTTTAATATCACCTGAGATATTTCATTGTTTTGTGTATTTTTTTTTTATATATTATCACATGTGATATTACTCATATGTAGAATACCAAAATTAATGTCATATTCTATTGTTTTATCACCAGTGATATTATTCATATGTAGAATACCAGAATTAATGTGACATTATATTGTTTTATCACATGAGATATTACTCTTAAGTGACTAAGAACGACAATTTAAATACTCATCTTCATTACAATGTTATTCACAATAGATAAATAAGTGTCACTTACAAATACCAAAATGAATAAAAATGAAGCGAAAATAAAAACTTGACGTATTCTCAAAATCAAACAAGTGTTGCACTAACTTAGCATTGTTTTTTAGCAAAATAAGAATTCACCTAAATAGGCTTAACCCTTTTATTCGTAGTAAGAGTATAATATCACAAGTAATAGGCCGCTGACATTGATTACGTGTTAATAATTCCAAAAAGAACACAAAACTATTATAGTCGCCCTCGTCGCTATTTTCTATAGTAAGTCGCTATTTAAGTCTCCATGAGTGCCACTCTTTTACGTCACTGCTCTTATTGATGTTATTGCTAATGCCCATCTTTTTTACCATTGTGACTTCTTTACGGGGATAGTCTTCTTTACTACTCCAACTGATACTAGAAACTGGTCAAGTGATGATAAAGTTATCATGTCATCTGGAGGGAAGTAACTCGCAGCCTTTTCCATTATGGATGTAGATAGAAGTTAAAGTGAAGGGCGAGTAACATGACGCTCTCCTAGAAGATCAAGAAATCCAAAAGCTGCTAAGAAATCGGACCTGCTGGCGTTTACAGGAGCAGCAAAGTGTGATGGGATGATTCTCTTGAATTTCCAGTCTCTTGCAATGCTGTCAATCCAGTCCCTTACCTGAAATGTCAAATGGTTGATTTCGAAAGTCAAATATTGACAAATTTAAACAATTCTAGTAGTTCTTAGAACATGAACATACCCTTTCATTTATAAACAATAAGCTGCTTACAAAATATAAGCCATTCATAAGCTTAGACAAACACCCTGTATAACAGCTACATGTTAACTAGAGTTCGTATTTTATGAATTCTTAAACTACCGATGACAACAAATGAGGCTTTAAATACATTGCTACAAGAAGAGCATCAATCACACAAACCATAAACGAAGAGAATCAACACTAGTAGCACGCCTACCTCAATAAGAATTCTTCGCTATGCGCCTCATGAAACCAAAACTGCTCACGAAAAAAAAGACCTTTCCCATACCTCAAGATGATGACAGAGTTGGTTTTTATAACTTTCTGTTGCTGCTTTGACACGCTTGGATGAAGTCGGGACCTTGTCTAAAGATCCCTCTCCTCCTTCCATTTCGCTCTTAGATTAACAACACAACTAATCAGCTTAAACGGTTACCTGCAAATGAAGAAAACACACACGAGTATTAAACAGCAGTTGACAAATATTACGTCAAAATGCCCACTATGATAAACATACACAACTACAACACTAACAACTACAATGAACATAAAAAAGGGTCCGTTACACAAACTATGCTAATTCGTCAAAATGCTACTAAGATAAGTACATTGGCAAACAGTGGGAGTATAAATTGCAAATAAAAAACACAAAACATGTCGATATTGACAACAATTAACCACTAAAATGAACATAAAGAACACTTTATTGCGTACTAACAATAATTGAGCAAAAAGGGTAAACAAAATAAAGTATCGTTGATACATGCATTATACCTAAATGGACAGTGACAACATAAACTGGAAATCAAAAACACAAATTTGACAACAGTTACAATTAGGGTAAAATCCATAAATACTTAATGTACTTATAAAAATAACTCATTCTACATACTATACGATTTTTATTGTTATTTTTCTTACTAAACTTTGTATTTCTTTTCATTATGCTAATTAAATACATCTATCTCATTTAAAATAACTTAAATGCCCTTCTTCTCCAACTTCAAAAACAAAAACCCAGTGTTGTAAATATCGCCCGGCGGTACCGTGGCGGTCGACCCCCTTTAAGCGATATATCGGTCTCGACGGCGATATATCGGTCTCGACGGCGATATATCGGTTTCTCGGCGGAGACCCTAAATTATAAAGGAATTTATTTAAAATAAATAAATATTAGCAATATCTTAACAAAATAAGTCAATAACCACAAAATATATATATTTTTAATATTTTTAATATATATTTAATATAAAATCTGCAAAATATATATATACTTAATTTAATATTTAACAATGAATATATAAATTTAAAAAAAAGTAACTTAAAAATTAAATATATAGTACTACTTTATAATATTTCCCACTTTCCCATATTCTCCTTTCCCACTTCCCCATGTTCCCCACTTTCCCATATTCCCACTTCCTTTGTCTTTTTCATTTCAATTTTCAATATTCAAATACCTCCTTCAACCTTCTTCAACCTCCCCTCCACCACCATAAAACACCATAAAACAACCCTTCTTTCTCAAATTAAATCACGATCAAGAAACTCAAAACACCAAAAATCGGCCGATTTTGACCGATTTTGACCGATTTGACCGATTTTGACCAAACCGCCAAGTTTGGTCGATTTGCTAAATATCGTGGCGGTGGACCACCGCCAAGCGATATATCACTGATATATCGGCCGCCATGACCCATTTTTACAACACTGCAAAAACCCAGATGCAAAATAAGTACAACCACGAAAAAATATATGCAACTATTAGCACATTGGAGACAATGAATTCGTAATGTATGATTTCTTTAATTGTAAAGGACCTTGCTATGTTAATATGCTCATGAGAGGCAATGACAAATAACAAGCAAAGGGGAACAATAGTGCCAACAACACTTTAAACAATGACTGGCCCCCGCATTCTCGCAACATTAACAAGGATCCACCAACACTCTAGCCAGAGGCGGACCCACATTCTCGCAACATCAACAAGAGTTTGCCTGAAATGATGTGGATATTTTATTAACAAAGTCACAGATAGAAGATACAATAATGGTAGCTAATAGGAAATCAGATAAGAAATGATGACAAATTAGACCCATTTGATCAATGTTTAATCATTTTGATGTTAGGATGGACACAATGGAGGCGTTGGCACCACCACCACTTGTGAAAATCATTACACCTCCTCCATATCATGCGTTAACGGAGTGTTTTCTAGGTGGTTCGATGACTCGCAAGAAATAGGTTATTAATGGAGGCAGAAGATGAAGATGTGAGAAATGTCTAAGTACCCTTAAGAAACCATTTTAGTTATTTATAATGAAAAAAATACAAAGTTTAGTAAGAAGAATAACAATAAAAAAGTACAGTATGTAGAATGAGTTATTTTGATAAAGTACGTTAAGCATTTATGGATTTTACCCTTACAATTAAGTAAAATCAAAAACACAAATTTGCTAGAAGGCTAACTAGATGTCCCCGGTCACCACAAAGTCCACATCTATTTTATAAACAAGCAAGAAATATTCCCACAAACGCATCAAAGCACTAACCTCAATTCCATGGTAAATTGACTAAAACGAAGCACCATTATATCACATATGTACAAGTCAATATACCAGAGAGGCAAGAAATGACATATTCTAAGGCTTCCCTACAGATGCACTTACTTAGTTTTGAAAATATGCAACACTCAATCCAATCTTGAAAACAATTTTATCCCTAACTAATACCATTCATGTTCTATTTTGGATTTCCTAACCTTGACCTTTGCTTTTTAACTACATCCATCACTCTTCCTACCCAAAAAAAATTAATCTACACTCACTAACACGGAACCATGTCCAATATCGTCTAATACGAGACCTTTGCTTATGCAGTTTCAGAGTAGCAGTAATGGTATAATAACCAAAAAGGACTAATATTTCTAATGTAGGGGAAGAACCAAGAGGAAAAATGAGGTAAACTGTAGATATACATAAGCACTTGCAGAATAAGCCAAAAAAACTAGTGCCAGCAGGAGGAACTTGTCCAAAGCAGCTCAAATAAGCTAATAAGCTTTTAACTCTATGGCTTCATCCAAACATTCATAACAGCTATATCACATATTAAAAAAGGAATAAGTTGTAAAATAATACCTTGTTTGTTATTGTTTAGAGAATCAAGTTTCTTAACGTAACTTTTCTCAACCGACAATACACATGATTTATTACTTTTTCACAAATTAAACCAAGTTATCAAGAAATTTATAGCATCAACAATCTCATGTGGCAACCTATTCAACGCCTCCCTAATATCCAATGATTCCATTGGATCATACAAATCATCATATCTCAACCCTATTATTTATATCAATTAAGCCCATCATCAAATCTAATATATCAATTTTAATAACAAAATTAAAAAATAAATGAAGAGATTGGGATTTTTATACCGTATTTTCGAAGACGAGTTTCGATTGTTTGTTCGTGCTTAACAGCGAACCAGTTTTTCTTTGGATCTAAGATAAATTTAACTATCTTTGAAGACGCTATTTTTGTTGCTTTTGTTGCTCAGATGACGAAATTAATAGTTTATGAGGACGTAATATATCAAGTGTATTGTCTGGTTTATAAATTTCTTTTTGAAAAGGAAAGAGAGAGAGAGAGAAAAAGACAAGAAAATAGGTAGCCTGTTAATTTTCACCATTAGATTAAACTTAAATGGATGATGAGGATTTGTCTCTTAGTATGTAAAAAAAATT